>CAXAMN010013636.1:114774-169593 GCA_963970005.1 Durusdinium trenchii | reverse complement strand
TTGGATACTTTCGGGTGTGAGCTCATCCTCCTCGATGCAGACACACACCAGGCTTTGAGTGACCCAATCCAAGAAACCCTGTGGGTTAACAGTCATTTCCACCTAGTTGTTCAAGAGTGTGTTTCCAGAGGTATGACTGCAAGGAACAAATTCGAGGGGAAGAGTATGAGGACTACCCCAAAGCAATCAGGGTCCCTGCCAATGCCGCCGGAATACTTCCGGCCAAAGCTTTCTCCTCTGTCGCGCACCTTCGCCATGTCAAAGTTGACCCTGGACTTCACACGATTGACCGAGAAGCCTGGCGATATTGCCATTCGCTGCAAATGGTCAAGCTCCCTTACACTGTTGTGGCTGTGGAATATGCTGCTTTCCAAGGGTGTTTTGCGCTAGTAATGGTTGAAATGCCCGGCTGCGTTGCCTTTGGTGTACGACTCTTCTCTGAGTGTTGTGCCCTGGAAAAAGTTTGGCATCCTTACCGAAGGCGCATGCAAGCTTGCCGAGGGAGCAGTAATAGGGCCGTATGCCTTTGAAAGCTGTGGTAAGCTTGAGCAGATTTCCCTACCTGGTGTCAAAGCGCTGTCCGATACCATGCCTATGCTGCATCCCCCTGCAGGGATTCCGCAGGGCTGCTTTCATACGTCTGGTATCCGAAGTGTTATGCTAGGGGGGATGTAGTCTTCATTGGTCATAGGGCATATGAAAAACTGCAAACAGCTCGCCGTGGTTGACGTCTCTCACACGAATATTACCACCCTGCACATGCATACCTTCTCGCACTGTTTACAGCTGGAAAGGGTGAGTTTGCCACCCTGCCTGCGAGAAATCCGAGCTGAGGCCTTTGTTGGATGTAAGCTTTTAGGTAGTCTTGCCCTCCCAGAACACCTTCGCTACATAGGACACAGGGCCTTTGGCGAATGCAGTGAGCTATCCTGCCTGCACTACTGCAGACTAAAACGGGTTACTTGGAGGCGCCCGTATGCTGCCTATAATGCCTTCGAAGCGTGTTACAAGCTTGCTACCCCTTGGTGGCTCCACTACCTACCCCCAAATGGAACGGATTGGATGGTGCCACCTAGCCACCATACTTGACAACAGCACCCCCTCAACAGCTGTATCTTCTCCTTCCTCTTCTTGTTCGTTCTTCCTTCTTCTGGTCTTGCGTCTTCTTTTTTCCTGCTCTTTGTTTGTTTCTTATTTTTCCTGCTTGCTTATCCTGTTATGAAGAATCCTAGCGCCAATCTAGCGCTGCCTTACTGTATCACCATAGTCTGCCAGTCAGCTGCTTATTTTTCCTGCTTGCTTGTCTTCTTCTTGTTGTGCATTATTTTTCTTCTTCTCCTTCTTTGTCTTCTTGTTTGTTCTTCGTATTTCTGGTCTTGTATCTTCTTTTTTCCTTCTCTCTGCTCTCTGCTTGTTTCTTCTTTTTCCTGCTTGCTTATCCTGATATGAAGAAACCTAGCGCCAATCTAGCGCTGCCTTACTGTGTCACCATAGTCTACCGGGGGGCCCGCTTCTAAACGAAGATCTTGCACTTCTATTAGTTTCTTATAAATTAATTCTTACTTATCACTTGCTACTTAATGCCTAGACCACATTCATCAACAGAACCTCAGACTCAGACCTCAGATTCTGTGATTCCCTGAGCAGCTCAGCTCAGCCAACTGATTTAGTAAATGTGTTGTCAAGTTGTCTTTTCTCATTTTCTTCTTTGCGCCTTCTCTTTCCTGTTCCTTCTCTTATGTGTCATTATGTTTTTGGATTCTCATTTCATGGAGACAGGAGACATGGAGAATATGCATTTAGCCTCATTACAATCAACTGAACCTGGTCCATATGAGTTTATAGAGAGGTGTGTGTGACCTGCAAAAGTTTGACGCCTGGTTTGTGCTTTATACACCTGGATACCGTGAACCTGGGTTCTGATTTCATGTAGAATGTAAAATGTAGTTTGATGTTAATCAGCTGAAACTGATCCACATTCCCACCTTGTGTTCCGCCATGGCGTTTGCGACCCTAAGTTTAGTACTTCACTAAGATTCCACTGCCTTCATTTCATGAGCATTGTTCATCTTGCTTGATTCCCGTTCTTTTTGAACTTTTTTGACTCAGTGTGTAAAAATGAATTTCACAGACTTACACCAAACACCTGACTTTTTTTAAAGAAACCCTAGTGGCACCCAGGCGTCTGAACACCCTAAAACAGTAATATTTAATTTCATTCGCGAAATTTGTCATACTTTTCCCCCTTCTTGCTTAACCCTGTCAAAGGCACACCAAACTTTATCCACTTCTTTTCCACGAATTTTCAATATATATATTCCTCCCGTTTTCTTTTCAAGTTTCTCTCAGGAAAGCCGGTTCAAAATCAAGAACTTACCTTTTCTCACCATGCATGGTTGGATTCGTGGCTGTGCTTGGGCGTATACATTGCCCGAGTGAAACGTATCTTGAACAGCTTCTTGGTTCACTGTTTCTTCACCCGCTGTGTGCACAACCTGCTGGACAAGAGTGTCAACGCAGTGTCAAGTCTCAAATCTTGTGAGTGATGCACGGTCATGCCACAGCGACATCCACTCTACATTTACTCCAAAGATGGAATTCGGTGAAACTATTGGGAACCCTTGCTCTCAATTGGCTTCACCTCAGCCACAGAAGGGCAAGACAAGTGGAACGCTAGGCGTAACGCTGCTGAGAAAAGCACTCACGCTGATGGCAATGTGAAGCCATAGCAATCTGTCCTTAAAACTGGAGGGAAAAACACAAACTTGAAGTGTGGTCAAAACAGCTGTTTCTCGACCCAAACTCAGAGGCGGCAAAAAAAACAAAAAATACATCATAAGGTCGTAACATTGACATCAGTTTGAAGCCCTGCATGGTTAAAAGCTGCTCAAAAGAAAACACCAAGTGATGGGCTCATCCGTGTCGCGAAGGCTTGCCGACATCTTTTCTTCTCTAATCCAACTTCCATCCTGCAAATCCGCGGTGAGCAAACTGGCAAACCACAATGCTGCAAAGGCAAGTTGAGACGGTGGTGTGCAAGGGGTTGGGTGAGGTGTTGTGAAAGAAAACAATTGGACAAATTCACCTGACCAGCGATTGACAAAAGAGTGAAAAGTGAAAAGGTAGCAAAGACATTGCAACGCAAAGCGCTGAGCCGAGTGAACAAAAGCTGAGAAATTGAAATACAACTAGCAAACGAGTTGGTGGCATAAACAGCGGCTCGTCCTGTTGGCTAAAAATATCAATTTCATCTGCGTCACACTTCACTTTGTTCGGCTTCTCTGCCTTAATTGCCTCACGGCAAAACAACAATAACCACCATGCACTTGCACACGCGTTGAACAAAACATGTTCTGGCTTTCATCGCTGCCTGCTTTGTTTGTCTTCTTCATTCAACGTTCACCAAGGCACAGCATCAAGTTTGATTGAACAACAACAAGCTCTGAGCTCTGGACTTTCTTAAGGTCATCCACCTTTGAAATGAATCAAACTGAGCCAAGGGCTTTGTATAGCAACGTGATGACGACTTGAACGAAGCATGCGACGAAAGCATGGGGACGAACCAGCAAGAAGGGCACAGCAAAGCTAAGGTCACTGCGTCTGCCAGCTCTCCGGTGACTTTGAACGGGTTGCCAATCTGCTCGAATGTATCACCGTCCTGCAATTGCAACAGGGGGTGGGCGACAGCCAATGGCTGCGCCTTTCGATAAGCAAGTGCAAAAGAACAATGCGCATGACAAGCAATGCATTACGTAAGAATTTTGACCTTGGGATGTGAAAATGGCTGAGGGAAATTTCTTCATGAAGTTTCAGCTGAACAAACCACTTCTGTTCTTAACCTACCACTAGTCAAAGGCTTGAAAAGGAACAAAGGCATAAACTGCTGCATTGACTTTTGCAAATTACAAGCCTTTGATGCTTGAGTGGGAGAACTGACGGAGCACAACCCTACTTTTATTCACACGACCAATCAACACCGGTTTTCGCACAGGAACTTTGCAAAGGAAGAAACAAAACGAACATAGGGATGTAAAAACAAGGTTGCTTGTTCAACAGATGCAACTTTCAACTGTCAACGTCTGTTGAGGTGGTACTTTTTTGGCTTTTCGTCAAAAAGTTCTTCCTACACCTGTCAAAAGGGCATAGCAAAGGAACAAGGGCATGGCAAAACATCATACAAAGTCTTAGACTAAATCCTCTCTATCAAATTGAGGAAAATGTTGAGAACATATCATTCAACAAATCCTGAGGAATAAATACGCTACTGCTAGTATTTTATGCATAAAACATTTACTTCCCTCAAAAGAACATGGCAAAGGAACTAGCAAAAGGCAAAGAAACCATATGGTTTCCTTTTCCTAAACTGTCACCAGCACGCAACACCCTTTTTGCGCGCGATGGCTCAAACTCAGGCGTCCTTATGCCGTTCCCTTTGCCCATCTTGGGCTTCCTTCCCCCCTCAGGAATCCGGACCCGAAACGCGTCACGGATCCTTATTGAGAGGGTCAGTTTGGAGTGAGGTCTGCCGTGATCATTTTCTGTGCTACGCCTTTGGCAGTCTCTCGCGCCTCCCATATGTAGGTTTGGAAGCTGTCTGAGGCCCATCGTCCCCAGCGCTTCACTAGGGAGGTGTCTTGGTACTGTGCCCACAGGGCACTTGCCCCACCGAACCTCAGCGAGTGAGCGCCGAGGTCCCCTTCCGGGAGTCCCAGACCTTTGGCTGCCCTGACGGATTTCACAACACACACCTTTTCCGCAGTGCGATAGTGGTTTCTGACCTGTCCCCGATTGTAGATGTCTGTCTTGGATCCTCGCACCAGAAGGGTGACTTCGTCAACTTCGCTGATCCGGTTCAGCGTCACGGCATTGCCATTGAGCTTCAAGGTGACGTCGGACCCACGCAAGCCTTTTCTGGGATCTTGGTACCCGACATCAAGGTATTCCGAAGCCCGAAGTAGGAAGAAAAATCCCAAGGTGAGGGCGCCCCAAAGGAGGCTAGCTTCCTCGGCCCTTCCATACTGCAGATGATCCCCAAGCCATTTCAACATGTCTGGAGTCACGGGCATCCGTCGTTCCTTGGTGCCGAAGCGCCGTCGCAACCCGGCCAGGGCAAGCGGGATCCTTGGCATGTGCATCAAGAGATCTGGGTAGTATCCCAACGTCAAGTGCATGCTGCGTATGGCGGAAAGTCGCAGTTTGATGGTGCCCGGTGCTTTGGCTTCATTGGAGGCACAGTGGACCAGGAAGTCGATGACCAGTTGTTCCTCTTGACGGCTATAGGCCGGAACATATCTGACTGGGTCTTCACCCCTTCGTTTGCAGAAGAGTGACCACCAGCCCCATTGCGACTGGTAGCTGGCGGCTGTGCTCTGCGAGTACCTCGAAAGTAACAGTGAGAATCCTTCTTGGTCGAATTCGTGCCGTCCTTGAACTTGAGCAAACCTAAAGCTCTTTCCCGCGGGGTGCCTTCTGGCAGCAGCCCTTGGTCCACCCAGGAATGGCACGTTGGGTTCTTGCACGACTCTTCAACCTTTCTTGGGGAGGCTGAATCTCACTTTCTTTCTGGTTCCGCCGACTTTGGTGGCCTCCAAATAGACCTTTGCCGATCCTCCTGGGTGGTTTGACCCCCATTTGGAAAGGAGTCTTCTGATGGCCAAAGCCACGGCTAGTATAAATGCCAGCAGTAGGCTGTCAAAAATCATTCCTGAAGCCTGATCGAGATCCCACTCGGCTTCAAGGGCGTCTCCAGGACTCCTCTTCAGTCCTTGATCAAAATTGCTGAGGTTCGGGACGGAAAGACCTCCGGCCGAGGAGCTCCCCTCGGCAGTCTGGCGCGCGATGGCGTGATTGCGGTCACGCTCAGCGTCGTCCTTGGTATGCCCTTGTCCCTCACGCTTCCGCTGCTTCTTGATCTTCTTACGGCTGGCGGTGTCTGGCGCCCGCTTGTTCCAATTGCCCTCTCGTCGAGCCTCGTTCTGGAGGTCCGCTCTGAAGGTTCGAAGGTCTTTTTGGGCTGCATCATGAAGCGCTTTGTCCAACACCTTACCGGCTTCTGCAGGATCAACATCCAACAAGGGTCCTGTTCCTGGTCCCTTCTCTGCTCGACTCCAGGCGTCGACCTCCTGTCAGTGCTGAGCCGCTCTTTCTCGTGCCCTTTGGGCTCTTCTGGCAACCCAGACGGATCTCCCCGCCTCAATCTCTTGCTTCAGTCGGTGATCAGAAACAAGCGGAACCCCAGTCCTTGGACCGACGGGGTTCGCGAGCTCAAGTCGTAACATCTGATCGTTGAGGCCTGCCCGGTAGTCGGTTTCTGCCTCGGTGTAGTGCTTGACCCTTTGGGCTCGCTCTTCGGCTTTGGCTTCAGCCTCCGTCTTACTCTTGAGTCTTGCCTCCGCCAACTGGTTGAGACGCTCCACAAACTCCGACTTAACCTGAGAAGCTGCTGGGGCTTGCTGGATAGCTTCTTGGAGACATGCCCAGTTGGCGGCGTCGGCGTCGGCCACAGCTTTGAGAAGATGCAGGTGCGCATCCCCGAACTTGACCTTTCGCCTTCGAGGCCTGGGTAAGTCTCCTTCGGTGATCATTTCTTGATCCTTAGGTGGAAGGTATTCGATTCCCTTGGCATCTCCAGGGGGCGGTGGCGCATTGGGCACACCCTCCGCTGCTGGTGCTCCTCCTGGGGTCTCTGTTGCACTGGGGACGTCGACACTCTCTTCAACCTTCGTGGGTATCACTTCTTCGCTCTTTGGAAGAGCTGCGGTCGTTTCGGCTTTGGGCTGAGCCACCTCAGCCGTTCTCGCGTCAGGGTCTTCGGTCAGCCCTTCAGTCTTCTCTTGTTTAGGTTCTACAAGTTCTGTAGACGCTCCTGCTGGGATGGCCTGGGCGATTTCCACCTCAGAGTCAGTGCCCCCCCCAATCAACTTCCATTTCTCCCTCTGCTTCCCCGGGCGCGAAACGCGCCTCGGGTCCGCCTACGGTTCCTCTGTCGCGAGGTCCACAGCAAGGCCATCTTCGAAGTTCTCGGGTAAGTTGCTCCCGAGGCCTTTGGCGACGTCTATAGGATCTCTTCGGTAATGGGTTTCTTCTCTTCTTCTGGCATGGGACCCCATCTGCCTGTCACTTTGGGCCTGATGGGCAGCGCAGCGCTTGACATCGGTGCTTTGGCAGAGCTCGCTGCCGAGCCATGCTCATCTTCTCGGTCCTCGAGGCTTCTGCCTTCAGGTAAGCCGTCCCACTGGGTGATCCTAATGATTGCGGCTGGCGGTACTGTCGAATCACAGAGCCACACCTTGTTGCCGGTCTTCCGGAACTTGCATCCAAGGTCAACGGCTTTCTTGACATCGATATCTATCCGTGTTTCGAGGTCGACCCGCCACCGCTCTGCGTGTTCCTCGGGGTCGTGGAAGTGGACATCTCGGTCGCCTCTCACCAACCCCTTCTTCTGAATGGACGCAGTGTGACGTCGGTAGCTGCCATGCGCCAGCAAGGCCGGGAGTTCCTCGGTTGGGACCACTGCGGCTGGGCCAACAACTCTCTCCTGCGTGTGGCCCGACCAGGCCGCGACCCACCAGACTGCATCAGTGTCTTGCTTCGCAACGAGTCGGTCCTTTTTGTTCTGGTCGAGTGCTTCCAGCAGCACCCAGTTTTGGAATCTTTTGCAGGACTGATGCGCGGCGAGTTGTTGCCATTTCACCCAACCTTCTTCGCTGATGGGGCACTCCTCGGTGCCCGCCGCATGCCTCAGCACATAGCACATGGGTCTCTTCCTCCCAGGCGAGTCGACAGACTCCCACTTTGTCGGGGAGATTTTCCCCGAGGAGTTGTTGAGCTGCCCAGTGCACTGCCGCATCAGCCAGCTTTCTGGGGGTCGCTTCAAGTAACGTCTTGGGGTCTCCGCATGCGGTGCGTCTGTCTTCCTCCTGATATCGCGAGCTCCTGCCGTGCAACAACTTCGCCGCTTCAGCAGGTGTGATTGTTCGAGCAGCCGGGCCGTTGGGCCCCTTCCCAATCAGCAAAAGCCGATCATCCCTTTCTGGCTGTCACGATCCGTCATGTAACCCTGGTAGGGGTCGGCATGGGTCCCACACCAAGGCCCTTGGTTTGCCAGGGGCCGTGAAAGTGCCAGCTGGTTTCGGCTTGGTGGCCCCCAAAAAGGGCATGCTCGGGTCGATCTTGAGAACTCCAGGTTCCCACATGGCTTTGGGTACTTTGGAGTCTTCGAGGAGCCATTCCACCGGGTACCCCGAGAGCGGTGGTGTGATTGGCTCTGCATCAGCGGTGTTGTGGGGGTATGGTTTGCCTTGCCCAGACTCGGCCATCAAAACCCACCGCTTCCACCATACTTGATCCTTCAAAGTTCTGCCGCAGTTCCAGGCGGAAGAGGGACGAGAACATGGAGAATGGCTCCATTGGTTAGAAGCGATGGTGTTTTCAAGGGAAGTGATCCTGGAGGAGCAGCATCGAGTGCTGGAGGGAGCACGGTGGTCTAAGATTGCAGCAATGAATGATGAAGCCACCACAGGTGTTGGCACTTTCTCAAGACCAAGCACGGTGCTTCAAACCTATACAGTTCCTCTCCAACAAGTGCGACGCGAGCTGGGGAAGTGGAAGGAGCCCTTAACGGATGAATATCTCTCGATGACCTCCAACACCAAGGCTGTGAGACCCACAACGACGGAGGCCTTGAAACTTCATCACAACTATGCCGCGATGGAAGTGGCACCTGATGGTCATCCCCACGGTGAAAGCTCCGTTTGGAAAACATCGGGCGCGCATGGTCATATGTGGAAACAGAGTTGAATTGGCCGACCCGGAACAAGCAGAAGAAACATAGAAAACCTTCGGTCTCAAACGTCTCTACCAAAGCAAAGAAGACTGTTGTGGAAGATATCTTTCAACCTGAGGAATGAACAAACCCAAGGTATACACCCTAAAAGGTAGTGCAATCAGTGCCACAGACTTCCGTGTATTGCGTGGCGCCACGGACTTCTCTACTTGAGCACCACGGCATATGTTGTGGATTTTGGCTTTAGAGGAACTGCGACTTTCTTCTTCAACGCATCATTGAGATGATTCATAGGATGAGCTAGCTTGTTCAGCGGACTTATCCATAATCATAGTTTTGTATTGGGATGAAAATTCCGCGAACACCGTCAAATGTGTTCTTGTTTTGCTGTCACATTAAGGAATACGTTTTGGAAGGTACCTTTCAACAAATGCCGAAGAATGAACCCTGCGATCTACCGCCTTTAACAGTCCTAAACCCTGCCAAGAACATGTCATGACTTATCAGCAATCCTTTTGACTTGGGAGAAAAGCACATGAACACCATCAACACTTGTTGGTTTTGGACTCAACCAAATGAACGACTTTCGGAGTAAAAGGTTCATGAACTCCCGAAACTGAATGTCTACCAATCATTTGAAACAAAACCAACGGAGTATCTCTCTGTCGACAGCGGCGGTCCTTCTGCAATTGCCTCACCCAAACGGCTTTGGTCTAGGTTCCAGTGGCGGGGCCTTGCAGAGTTCGATGAAGACAAAGTGGGTCTACTTTGCATTGATAACTCAAATTAGAAAACTATCTTGAAATGTTCTTTGAATGCATGTGACTTGTCAGTTCATTACAGTGAAAACCAATTACTGCCTACACGTTCTGACGAAACCCAGACCTGTGAGTTTGAATATCAAGAGAAATCCAGCCTGGCTGAATGGATTTGAACTTCTGGGCAGAACTGATCTCAAAGAATGGTTCTTCATCCTTGAAGGAAAAGCTCCTTGCAACTCCATCACATGGGATGTAGAAGTCCAAGACTTCCTTACCTTGCTGCTCTTGCTGCTTGACATAGACATGGTAGCCGGTGTGTGCTGAATTGGCAGCAAGTCCAACAATCTCTATACCCTCTATACCACCCCACGTGTCTTGCACAAGTTTTCTCAATTGGTGGCCCTTCCTTCCAATGATTAGCAAACACTTGTGCTTGGCACTTGCGTAGTTTGTCTTCGACACATTCTTAAAGCGATTTCGATGTTTTTTAATTTCAGCTGCTCTGCGGGCAGCCATGACCGCTTCAATGGCGAAAGTTGAACCGTCCGGTATTGTACAATAGATGTCAACCTTCCCCATACGTGGGCTCTCCAAACTACTTACGGTTCGAAATCCCAAGCGCTTCAACACGCGAATTAAAGCAAAGGTGTAATGAACCTCAAATGGGAGCTGCTCTTGTGAAACATCAGGTAGAACATTATCTTTCCCTATTGTGGCCACCACCACATCTGCAAAAAGCAAATATGGCAGCGCTCGCAAAAGCAGATCTGTGCAAGAAACTGGGTTTCTGTCTACATCCACTGTCAGCTGCCGCTTGACTGCAAGCACTGAGCGGTAATAGGAAGCCATCAGGTAATTGGCGACGCAATACTTTCTCCCCACGTCTGCCCAATCCAGTCGCTGAAACTCATTTTGCTCCGCCTCCATCTTGTCTTGAGCAGGAAGTACAAAACCACAAATTGTGAGCTCGCGGCGGAGAGATATTGCGATATCATCAGTTGGACCCTCGCACAAGACTTTCATAAATTGTTCTGGTACGTTCTCCAAGCTTGCAAAACGCCCGTTCACACGAATGGCCCGACTAGCCTGAAGTTTCCTCATCAAGCTATCATCTGGGGCATGAATCCAATTCTCTGTGTCCCATGCTAGGCTAGCCTCCCCAAGGGCGCGAGTCAAATTCCACGGAGCGCTGTTCCTGCTCTGCTTTTCCTGCACCCATTCCATGGCTCTCATGAAAATACCTCTGTGTCACAAAGGTTCATAAAGAAATCAATGGCTGTTTCAGACAAATACACATCAGCCTGGGCAAGTTGATTAACAAGAGCTTTGGCATGTGGAATTGGGGGCGTCCACATGTATTTTCCAGTAATTTCCGCAGGTGTTTGTGAGATAGCTCCATGCATGTCCACAGCTTCAGATGCAGCTGATAGCAACAACATCATGGGAGGCTGCAGTAGGTGTCCAGGTTTCAAGAACATGTTTAAGAAGTCCGGACAACTGAAGAGCAAGTGGCACTCATCAAAGACCAGCACCCGATCATTGTCATGTACATATTTGACTGCATCTTCGATGCTTCGTTTCGCTACATCAGGAGCGGCAGGCTCGTTCTCCAAAGCTGCCCTGAACCTTCTCTGCCAGTGCTGAGAGGTTGCATTCCCAGGGGCAACGACTTGCAAATACTTGGATGGTTGTACTGTACAGAGATATTTTGCTAACGTAGACTTGCCGCTAGCCACACCAGCACGAATGAAAACAACCCTCTTCTTTTGCAACAGAGCTTCAAGCTGTTGAACTGTTTCGTCCAAAGGGATGAAGACATCGGTAGCAGGGTCAGCGAGTTTCAGTGCTTCTGGAATCTCACGTTTGCCACTTCTCACCCTCTTTATCTCCATTGACTCCATTGCCGTGTATTTCACCAGCCGCTCCACAAGGTCTGCTTTTCGCCCTGACACCTTCAAACCCTTCTCGCGCAGCTTTGTCTTCAGTTTTCTCACTGTCAACTTCTCTAGGCTTGCTCTAGTAGTTTCTCTGCCTGAACCTGGTACTGCTAGAGTTTGCGAGCCGTTGATTGGCAGGTGCAAGAAGCACAGCACGACAATCACAATAGCAACTAACAGTTTGAAGCGTGATTGACCAGCTCGTTGGCGGGCCATGGCTTCGAAAAGGAATGTTCCTACCCTTAAACTTTTCTAGGACAGAGGTGACAAAAACATGGTTGACACTCAATGTATCAACTCTCCTGAGCTTGAAAGGTTTGTTCTAGTCCAAAATCCTGTCTGAACCAGAGTGCTTCCCAATTCCATCATGCATGAAGTTTGTCAAGGTGCTCTATCTCGTTCCCGTGGCTCAAATTTGTCATCCAATCTGGACAGCGCAGAAAGAAAACACCAGCGGAAGAGCATGGAAGCACGCAAGTGCGAAACAGGTGACGCTAACCAAATCTCAGCAAGCATGACAAAGAGCAAGCGCACTCACAGGAAGAAAAAACACAAAATGTCATATTATCCTGCCTGAAACAAGAAGAGGTCGATGTATTCAAAATTGGGTTTAAGGTTGTTGGGGAAAATGCCGCCGATGGTGGTAAAACCATATTTGGTTTGAGGACAGTTTGGTTCGTGAGAAGCATCACCTCGCCGCGGAAATGAGAAAAACCTGCCTCTGTTGTGCAGAAACGCTATACGGATAGAACCTGGTTCCGTCTTTAAGAAAATGCCACCGGCTTTGGGAAAGTCAGCCACCGACTTTGGGAAAATCAGCCACCCACTTGGGGAAAATCAGCCACGGATTTTGAGAAAAACAGGCTCCTTTTTTGATTGATCTGGGACAAAGCTCAAGTCTCACTGTTTTGAACGCTAAGCATTTGGGTTTGGATTTAGGAATTGAAAACTGGGTGTATCTAAAAATATGTCAACCGGTAGGAAGTTGGAAGGGTAAACTGCTCGAACCTAAAAAATTTGATGTCGAAACTGTTTTGGGGTATGTGTTAGGGAAGCGCAAACTGATATACACAGTTCCTATTGAGGATGAAAATACTTCAACAACTATATTTGCAGTATGCCTTGTTACCTTGTAAGTAGTGGAGTTGAAATCCCGATGACGAATGAAACCTTTGACTTTATTTGGAACGGTTTTGGAAGCAAAGAGCTGACTGACAGCGAACCGGTTTCTTCATCGGAAGAAAGCTATGAAGCAATTTCATCAATCCAAAAGTGACAAAAAGAGCGCCGCGGACCTTTTCTCTGCGAAAGGTCACTTTGGGCCACTGTCGAGCGAAGCGGAGTCTGTGAACATCTTGACATGTCTGTCGGGTGTAAAGTTTCTGACACCCCACCTAAAAAGTCGTGCGCTAGTGCGACCTTTTTCTCTTCTTCAAACTTCACCTTCCATGGCGTAGCGTGCCACTCTCGTCCTCCAGTCATTCTCCCACTGGCGGGGCATCACTGCCACGCACCAGGCCGCAAAGCCTTTCTTGTAGTCCTCATCCCAACCCAGGGCGTGATCAAACCGTAGGAAGGGATAGTGCTCGCCAAACTTGCAGGTCAACCTTGCCTGCACGTACTGCGTGAACTGCGACCTTGAGAAAAGTCCGGTCGCTAGCAGTCGTCTGGCTCTCCGCTCTTCATCTTCGCTCAAGTAGCGAATGCAATTCTCAAGCTTGCTCCAGTCAAGGGCTTCTGGTGGCTCATCTCTCTCATAGTCCTGCCATAGATAGTCATCATCTGGCAAAGTCGTTCCTTCTTCATGCACTTCAGGGTACGCTCCACCTTCATAGGGCACACCTGAATCCACTTGCACCAGCTTCCTCATCTCTCTCTGAAGCTGTTGGCCTGTAGACTCTTCTGTAGCCTTGTTCTGGGCATAGAACAAAGAACTCTTCTCCGCTCTCTGCATCTTCCCTGGACGCTAAGATCCTGTATGGCCTGAGCCTGTGCAGCATTGGGTCCCAATCCGTGAGGTATTGTTCGACTGTCACGTCGTCTCTGTTGCTGCTTGTAGGCTCTTCTTCTCCTTCCTCTTGCTCCTCTTCTCGTGGTCTGCGTCTTGAACTCCTTCTGCTCTGCAAAGAAGCCTCCTCTTCTTCATCAAAGCTTCCTTCTGGTCCTTCACGTTGTCGGCCAACTCTTCCACCACGTCTTCTTCGTAGTGGCTCTGGTAGTGCGGGTGGTGGTGCTCTCACCCATTCACCTCCAGTTGCCTCAACAGAGGCTCGTATTGCCCATTCTCTCAAATCCAGTCCTGACCGTGTTGGCTGTTGGTCGTCATCTCTGTGAAAATCTTCGAACCAATCACCTTGCAGGTAAGGTCTAATTTTCCTCATCCATCTTGAAATCTTTTTCCACTTCGTGTATCCAAGCCACACACCAGCTCCAAACACAATGACCGTGTAGATCAGGAACATCAGGATGTAGACACTCCACCAACCATAGTTGGTCTGGTTCCGGCTGTTGGCGGAATTGGTCGTGAGGTTTTCGTCACTTTCATTTTCTTGTTGTCCATAGGCTCCAGGTTGGAGTAGTAGCAGTGTCACTGCCTTCACCATGGACTTTGAGATCTTGGCCTTTGTCTCACACTTCTCTTCAACCAAGGCACAGACCATCTCCTTCTTCACTTCTTTCATCTTTTGCGCCAGGTTCTTCTTCCGGACTTCTTCATGGAAGGTCTCCTCTCCAACATGGCAGAAAGTCTGGTCGGCACCTTCAACATTCATCTCCATCACACCAATGAGGAACATGAGGAATTCTCTCCTCTGGCGTGACAACCTTTTGGTGCCCAAATCAGCCATGTTCCACAAGGTCGGGATGCCCTCCATCTTCAGGGTTTTCTTTTTGACTTCAAGCTGCATCCACAAGTACCTTGTGTCTATGTGCTTCAAGCGTCCAACTCCAAGCCTTTCTGTGAAAGCTCTGCAGGAAGAACTGTCCGTGATCGTCTTGATCATCACTTCTCTGGTTGTCAAAAACTGCCAAAGCTCCTTCAACTGCAATGCTTCGGCTGCCCCACCTGCAGAAGCTAAAAACTCAGCCTCACAGGACGACAGAGCTATGCTCTTTTGAGACCTTGACCAGGCTGCTATCAGGCACCCATTCAAAAAGATCATCACACTGCTCACACTGTGCCTTCTTCTCTTTTTCGAAGATCTGTCACCTGCCCAGTCACTATCACTCCAGCTCTCCAGGGCGTCCACATCATCGAGGCTGTCTGGCTGTAGGAGAATTTCAGCCTTCTTGCTTTTGTACTTGGTGTACGGCAAAAGAATGCCATACTGCTCAGTCCTCTTGAGATAGAGGATGAAGTGTTTCAGTTCATTCTCAGCCTTCTTGGTTGGACTTGCCATGAATTGGCTGAGGTTTCTCACGCTGTGCTGGATGTCCACTTGGTCCTGGGAGATGTACAGCAAAGTTCCCAAAGCGGACCGGAAACGGTGCTGATCCCCACCTGTCAACACATCTTCTGGAGTTCCTTCCAAATCCAGCTGCGTGCTCTCTGGGGTTGCCTTGCCAGCTCTTTGGGACAAATTGTAGAGTTCCACCAGACTTGGCACATACTTCTCATGAGGCGCAATCACGATGCCTTCTTTGGTGAAGCAGTGGCGCTTCTTCAAACAGCGGATTGGTTCATCAGCTTCCTGGTCAGGTTGTGGAAGAATACCTGACTCGCTGATCATAAATTTGTTCTTCATCTTCTCTAAGAACCAAATCAGCTCCACTGTCGATCCAGCCACAATCAAATCATCCACATGGCATACCATGCCCAAATCTTTCTCCTTGTGCCGGAAAAGCGACGGCAGGGAAAGATGGTTTTCCATTCCCAATGCCTCCAAGGCTTCCTTCAGGTAGTCGAACCACCTCGAAGCCGCATCTCGCTGGCCTGGAAGGCACCTGGCTAATCGCCAGTATCTTTTGGCTCCACTTGAACTTTCTTCCAACTCCTCAGGCTTCCACCATGCTGGTTGCTCTACCAGTACCAACTTTGTCTGAGGTACCAGCAGGAATTGCGTCCTTCACATCGATGAAGCTCAGCTTCCATTCCAGGATTGCATGGGTAGCCAGCAGAAGCCGTGTAGCTGCTAAGCTTGAGGTTGGAGCGAAGGTCTCAGCCATTGTCTGGTCGTTGCCTCTAAACTCCCTGGCAACATATCTGATTCTCTTCCATTTTCCATTTCTCACCCTCCAATCAAAGACTGACCTGGTAGTGAGGATGCTTCCATTCTCCAAGTCTGAGGTGCTTGGTTCTTTTAGCACTCCCATATCGAGCAGCCTCTGTATCTCTTCTTGTCCTGCTGCTGCCTCAATCCTCTCCAATTCAACTGGCCCCACCTCCGGTGGAGTTCCCTCATCAATCACTTCTTCAGACAGGAGCTTCTCCATCAAGAGCATCTCATCACCACCATCAAAGTCTGCTACCTCCTGCTCCCATTGGAATTCGTCAACTGCTCGTTCTTCTACTTGTTGTATTCCACCTGCAAAATGCGGTCTGAACAGGGAAGTAGGACTTGACGAAGCACTTGTCCTTGGTACTTTTGTTTTGCTCTCCTCAACTCCACTATCATCTACCATCTGATCGGCCTCCCTTCGACGAAGAGGGAGTTCTGGAGTTGTTGGTGCTCGCTCACCTGCATTGGCAGTCTCATCATCAAGACCAAGAGGTAGTGGAGGTATGCAAACATACTTGTCTGCTGATTGGTTCTCTTCTCCTCCTTCTGCAGGATGTTTCTGTCCACGCTTGGGCATTGCCTCCTCCTGTTGCTGTGGTGTTCCTCCTGGATGTTCCAGGGCGTACTTCTCAAGTAACGACACTGATGATGTTTATGATGCTGTAATGGAGTGTTTCAAGGTATTAGGTCAGCCATTATCAGTCTATTCTGACGACGAAGGAGCATTAAACAGTAAGAAATTACAAGCCTATTTTTCAAGGAGAAGGGATAGAGCACATAATAACAAAATTACACGCTAATCAGGCTAAGAGCAAATAAAAATAAGACTTGGGTAGATATGTTAAAACCTTCACTAAATAGATACAATACTCAAGTTCATAGTTCAACTAAAATGAGCCCTAACAAAACGCACGACCATAAAAATGCGCTTGAAGTAAAGTCTAATCTTGTTTTAAAAAACAACACAATAGGAAATACCCAAGCATTAGGGAGGGAGATTATGTTAAAGTATTTGATAAAGGCAAAGGCAACTACACTTCAAGAAAAGAAACAAAAAGTCAATGGAGTGATAGAAAATATAAAGTAATACTCAAGGGCCGAGACATGCTGAATAATACCTATTATAAACTGGATGGACTAAGCAAAAAATACAACCGTCATGAACTGCTACTACTTGTAAATGATTGACATTTTTTAGTTTGTTAGTGTGTTTTAAGGTCCTATTTTTTGACAGTTGAACCACAGTGATCACACACAGTTTTTCTGCTATTTTTCTTTGTTGTTGTCTCTGTGTTGTTTGTTGTATTCACTTATATGTTCTTCATTGTTTTCTTTCCGACTTTTATTCTATTCAGTGTAGTAACCTTTCTTTTCTTCTCTTTTTGCCTTCAATTTGACTGTAGTATTTTCTCTATAGATTTTGGCTGTTTCCTTTTTTCTTTGTTTGCTTTTCTTTCTATACCTTTCCGGCGTTCTTCCAACAATAATTTTGTTGATACATTTAGTCTTCTCAATGTAATATCCTTCTCTTGCTTCCAATTCCTTTTTGTTATTACAGGGGTACTCTTCAATCCAAATATTATTACAATTAATGTAGTCCCTTGATTATAACCCCCCCCCTCAACAACCAAGGCCTCCAAAATAATGTATAAGAAAATCAATCAGTTGATAATTAAATAAGGAATCCTTAGCTAGCTACCTCCGGAGCTACTCTGGCAATATTAAATCAAAAGGAAAAAAGAATTCCTAACTTTGAAGACATCTGGAATATTAATTACAATAAAAGGGAATGAATCAATGGAAATAGAACTAACTGTTTAAATTTCAATGGAAACCTGAATCCAAAGACCTGCAAAATCATTCAATCTCAATGGAAATCTCCAAATGTTTAATAGAAATCTCCATCCAAAAGCCTCCAAAAGCATCAAATCTCAATGGAAATCTTCAAATGTTTAATGGAAATCTCCATCCAAAAGCCTCCAAAAGCATCAACTCTCAATGGAAATCTCAAGTTTTTAAATAGAAATCTCCATCCAAAAGCCTCACTTCAGAGCACAGCAACACTCGATCGAGTCTTCTTTTGCTCAGTTTAGCTGAGCTAGCGCGCGAGCCTTTTCAAGCTCGACGAAGGCATGGGAGTATCGAGCTGAGTCTCTATCAAAATGACACACGGGTTGGATGTTCACCATCAACCAAAGGCCCAAGTGTGGGTTCTCCTCATGAGAATCTCTTCGCGAGACCAATTAGTTGAAAGAACAAAAACCACCCAAACTTCAAGGAGCAACATTTCAGCTGATCCTTTCAAAGAACTGACCACTCACACTCGCAGCCACGCGCCTAGCCTGGCCGCCCCAGAGTGTCATACTCCAGGGCGGGTTGGGTTGGGAGCTTCAATCTGGCCTGGCGGCTCGAGCGGCAGTCTCGCCAAATGGCCACAGATTGAATAAATCAAAAATAAAACGTAAACTGAACAGCTGTGAATGAAGTGCCCCTCATGGCCAAGCCTACCTAACCAACTCATGAGACCCACTTCAGAGCACAGCAACACTCGATCGAGTCTTCGTTTGTTCAGTTTAGCTGAGCTAGCACGCGAGCCTTTTCAAGCTCGACGAAGGCATGGGAGTATCGAGCTGAGTCTCTATCAAAATGACACAAGGGTTGGATGTTCACCATCAACCAAAGGCCCAAGTGTGGGTTCTCCTCATGAGAATCTCTTCGCGAGACCAATTAGTTGAAAGAACAAAAACCACCCAGGCCCAACCCTAGGTCACATCGAACGACTCAGTCGACAGACAGCAAAACTGGCCATTGAGCAGGCGCCGTCAGCCATCCTGCGCGACTGCCCAACTCCAGGTTGTCCCGTGAGGGCGCGTCTGCTGGATTAGCATCTGTAGCCACGCGATCGATAAAAACACAAGCCTGTAGTCTAAGAACTAGGTCCCAAAAGACAGAGACTAACAGGCACAGGTCTTCACGACTGGAATACCCTTTGACGAGCGCGGCCTCTACAACTTCCGAGTCTATGAAGATGAAGAGGTCTGCTCGAAAGAGCCTATCGGAAAAAGTTTCAAGAGCAACTATTGGAGCCAACATCTCGACCGGAATGATCTGGGTCTTCCTGATCAGCCATCTCTGCTTGAGGCTGACTACTACTACTACTACTACTACTTACTGCTTACTACTTACTACTTACTACTTACTACTACTACTACCACTACTACTACTACTACTACTACTTCTACTTCTACTTCTACTTACACTTACTACTACTACTACTACTACTACTACTACTACTACTACTTACTACTACTACTACTACTACTACTACTACTACTACTACTACTACTACTACTACTACTACTTACTACTACTACTACTACTACTAATTACTACTACCACTACTACTACTACTACTACTACTTCAGCACCCCGTCCAGGTTGGTTGCTGACACTTTAGCAGTCTTTCCAGCCAGGGACTTCTTGCCTCAGGACATTGTGCGTCGAAGTTCAGTTGATTGGGACGTTGGCAAGAATGCTGCCGGTGGAGATGTTGTGGTGAGGCTGCGCACCCAACAAAAACTCCACACAAAGTTGACTTACACAGCAGCCTTGAAGCCTGATCGCCACATCGAAGCTTCCTTGCACTTCTTTGACCAAGCAGTTGAAGCCGTGCCACCAAATTTGATTTTTCTGGATGCGGAATGGCACACTTCGTCCAGTTGGTAAAAGCCACCTAGTGAAGGATGTTGATGGTGAGGGTCCAGTGAGGGTGTCTGCCAGTGTCTGCCAATCCTGTACGTGTCTCCTTCTAGCAATGTTCACGCACAACATGAGCCAAACTTAGGGGCGATGGCCAGGAAAGTTGAACGCTTGCTTCTCTATTGTTGATAACAAACATCACACTCCTCTGGTCAAACAGGGCACACGCTCCTATATTATGGTGACGTCAACCCCACCTGATTTATAGGAAGATACTGGAGGGGGATTCAGAAGCACCTACGGCCATTTCTCCAAGGCCACCGCAGTTTCCTCCTGTGCCCATTGATCCTCCAGCAAGATGGGCAGTCTGGTCGCCGGAGTGGTTTACATATTGGATGTTGGGAAGAGTCCAGAGAAGAATCGATCGAAGAGGAGCAAACATGAGTGAAGAAGAGCGGAAGAAATATTACAAACGCCGAGAGATCTTGCAATCGGTGTTGAGCATTCTTGAACAACGACCAGGAGAGACAGCTAGAAGGCGAGCTCACAATTTTTGCAGATCCATGACCGATCTTTCAGTGGACGAAGAGACGGAAGGTGGAGAAGAAGTGCCAGAGTTGGAAGAACCTGAAGCAGAAAGAAGTGATAGGATAATAGAGGAGAGTGACGCAAGAGATGGTTATTTTACCTCGAACAATCTGCCTGGAAGGAATTTTGGAAGCAGTTCATCAAGTGCATTTCCAACAACAGGTGCAAGTGCAATCTCGAGACCAGATCGGGACATGGAAACACTTGAAGATCAACAAGAAGAAGACGAATTGGAAAGCGATCCGGAGAGTGAAGACACTCGTGTGGCAAGGTATTTGCATAGTACATTGAGCGAGGTATCTGACCCGGAGACATGGATGAATTTACACCATTGGTCAGAGTCAGAAGACAGTGGTGAAGAACAAAGACCTCGCGGTTCCACAGACCATTAGATTTGCAGTGGACAAAGCAATTTGAGAGTTCAATTTTGATTTTTTGTGGACTGTAGTAACAGCTGAACCTACAGATCTACAGTTGAGCAATTCAATACAATTTGCATGGTTGATGGCAACATACGCAACAACAACACACGTGCAACAGCTGAACCACGTGTCGTTGAGCACTACGAAAAGTACTGGTGAACCAACTGAACCACCAGCTACTACATTGAATTCACAAAGACTTTTGTTGAAATCGTGCAGAAGCATCGGAACAGGCTATACTCGATGTATAGAACAGTTTTTGGTTGGATGGACTTTCCTTTGACCACTTTGATGAAGTGGGATCCAACCATGGAAGGCGTGTAGCGAAATATGACTAGAACGCCATATTTTGAGGCGGCGTGTCAACTTTTGTTAGGTCACTGACATGTATAGATGTGTAGTATCTGTTCTTATCTTTACTTCGCCGCGTAGCGCTGGGTTCAAAAGGATCGAGCTACCAAACATGAATCCTTTGAGCAACCTATTGCCGGAGGAGGAGATGCTGGAGATACCCAGGCCACAGATTCATGCCTCCCGAGAAGAATGGGAGAAGATCGCAGGGGAGATGTACAGACGGGGCCTGCAGGTGAAGACGGTTGGAGCACCAGTGTTGGTCAGACGAGGTTCCTCGTGAATGGCAGCTTTGGAGTTGTACAGCCCGGAAAGTACCTTGATGATGAACGTCCGATCCTGAGGTTGATCATGGACTTTCGAGGAACGAATGCAGCGACCCGAGTACTTGAAGGAGATGTCAGAAGCTTGACGGGGGCACCGGCGCTGCAACATGTGGTTCTCCCAGCCGGCAAGGTAGTGAGAATGAGTGCGGGTGATCTAGTGGAGCGAGAGGGAGAGACCTATATAGGTGCAGCCGTGCTCCCGATGCGGTGGGCTTCGGCAGTAGGAGTGCTGCAACATGCCCACCGGAGATTGGCCCTTCGATCACCTTTGCAAGGCGGAGGAGGTCTCCTGGGAAAGTGTGAGATACGGCGAGATAGCGTCTTTCCGAACTTGGAGGAGGAAGTTATGGTCCTTGTATTTGGATGACACCAGCCTTTACGAGATCATGGAGGCTCGTGTGGCAGAGGACCTGGAAGGAAAGAGCTCAGAAGGGCAAGATGCTTTGAGGCGTGCTTATGCTCATTGGGGAGTGCCTTACTCCAAGGAAAAGAGCTTGCAGAGAGCACGGAGGGCTGAGAAGCTGGGAGCTGTGGTGGATGGTGATCAAGGAACCCTCCAAGGATCGATGAAGAGAGCGCTAGATAGCCTGTCGCTGAGTTTCTGGCTGCTGAGACAGGAAAAAGTGCCCCGAAAAGGACTGCAAGTGTTGCTGGGACGAGAGGTGCACACGCTGCAGTTTCGCAGCGGCTTTTTGGAGTCTTTGATTACATCTGGAAGGACATCTCGGATGGAGAGGTCCTGATTCAACTCGGAGCCAAGTCTGTTGAAGAGATATTGATGGCAGGATGCAGTCAGCCTCTGAGAGTGACTGACTTGAGGGCCAAACTGCATGAAGTGGTGACGGCCTCGGATGCCAGTGAGTCAGGACGAGGCTCCGTGTACGGGTCGAAGTTGACGTCCAGAGGACTCAGGGAGATGGGCGCCTTGGAGGAGGAAGAAGATGATGTCGGCGGAGAAGGGATCAACCTTGATGAACCGCAGAGTGTTCTGGTCTTTGACTTCTTCGCGGGCATAGGAGGTCTGAGCCGAGCACTGGAGCTGGCAGGACAGAAGGTAGATCACCTGGTGGTGATTGAGAAAGACCCGGAGTGCCGAAGGCTAAACAGAACAAGGTGGCCTGGGTGTGACGTGATAGCTGATATCACGTGAAACGAGTGGCATCAGCAACGGAAAGAGAAAGGTTGATGGGGTACCCCACTGGGTACACCTTGGGTCTGTTTCGCAAGGAAGCAGAGACGGAGGAGGAGAGGAGGAAGCAGACGGTCGCAAGAGAAGCGGCTATCGGGAATAGCTTCCACACCGTGGTTGTAGCTTGCTTGATGGACCTGTGGTTGTGGAAAAAGCAAGCCCGCCATTAAAACACATGCTTTAAGCAAATACTTAAATATCGAGCCGCTCCTAATATCGATTGCCCAGTTAGATTGCTGCTACATGGCTCCATGAGCTACCTGCTGTCCAATGTATTCTTGCGTTGCCCGGTTCTTCCAGGGCATTCAGCAAGCGGTTGTTGAAAACTCTAAACCCTAACCTCATCCAAACCTCCAAATACTCAAGCTTCTTCGGAGCTCAATGAATTGAGGGGGTTACGGGTTACGGCGTACGGGATTTCATTCGTACCAAGTGGCGGGAAATTGTGGAAAGTTGGTTTTCTGAGCAAGAACCCTCTGACAACTTCTTAGGTAAAGAGTTTGCAGAGATGCTTCATGGTAACTTATAGAGGCTACTGTGGCTTCTGCTCTAACGTGGCATGGCCCTGCTTTTTTCCTCATTCCAAACCCAGCGGCTTTGTGGCCAAGCCTGGCAGGATCTTGAAGGAGCACCGATACTGATGCAAATTGGCATATATTCGTTTAATACAAACACTTGCTTTTGCGGGCAACTAAAAACATTGCACGAGGGGAAGCCTTTCGCAGCGACTGCAGCGAGCATTAACTCAAATTCCAAAATGACTCGAGATAATTACAATATATATTATATATATTATATAATATATATTATATATATATATATATTATATCTTGGCTTGGCGAAATGCGCGATCAAGTGGCTGCAGCACAATTCTGATTGGCGCAGCTATTGAACATTGGCCAAACTGAGTCAACTAGGCTCAAAACTATGTCGAACAAGTGATTGCTGGCAGAACTTTCATGTGAACTGGGCTCCAAACTCGGCTGAAGGCGTTGGCATCTACGTCTTGTCAAAGGCAAGGTCCAGGAGCGTAAAGTTTCTTGCAAAGCACAAGTTCATGAAACAGTGTTATGATGTGTTATGATGTTTTACGCAACACCAACTTCCGCAGTGAACGGCACTCCTGTCTTGTCAACATGAGTGGCTCCACAAACGTGACAAAACACAAAGATCTTGACTAGAACTGTCTGGTGTCTTGAGGCTCTATCACAAGAACAAGCACTCCCTTGTAAGAAAACCAGAGTCTCAGCTTGTGTTGTCAACCAACTGATCGCAAGTTCGAAGCTTTCCAAACACATAATATGCCAATCTGGGCGTCCTTGGAACCCCCAAACCCTCAATGTAGAACTCTTTGGGCACAGAAGAGCTCACGACGGAAACGAGAGAGAGCTCTAACGCAACATCAAAGAGAGACCCCACATGAGGTTTCTGACATAAACCCACGTTTGAGCGCTGATCTATGTGCATCTTCACCTTTATCGATTCCAGCCGCTGCCAACGCTCCCCTTTCTAGCGCAACACCGACGCGATCAGTAGGCACCTGCTTCAAGTCCAAACAGAGAGGTGCCGGGTTGAAGCAAGGTTTGCCACTGCCTGCATGCTTCTGCATGACCAGAGTGAAACCAACCACCCAACTTGCCCAACGCCTTTAGGTTTGTCAAAATCTCTAGTGATGAACAACTTCAATAATAAAAACTATATATATATATATATATGTGAAATCCAAAGCAAAAGGATCCCTCGCGCACTTAGTTTCCTCGTAAAATGGCGTCAGGCCTATTAAGCCGAGATGCATCGGCGGGAGCTCTCAAACCTGATCGTCCGACACTGGAGCAGGATTCTGACTTTCACAGCTCATCCTTATCTTCTGTTACGCTGCGGGTGTCGGACGGCGGCTGAAGAGTGTTACCAACTTCGGCGACTTGATGCACGTGCGAAGCAAACCTTTGAGCACAGCACCACCACGCTCACAGATTCCATTTTGCCAAGGTGCTTGAACTGCAGTGTGGTGAAGGTAAATGCTCCACTGCAGAACTGTTCAAACTCTGCCGACACAAACTCTTTGCCCTGGTCGCAAACCAAAACACGAGGAGCGCCCAGGATGGGCAGCCAGCGCGTCTTGAAGAAGCGCTCCACATTCTGAGAGCTCTTGTGCTCGAGGATCTCTGCCATTTGAAGCCTGGAGACGTAGTCGATGGCGTGCACCACATAGAAGCGAGTTTCGCTCATGTCCCAGATCTCAAAAAGATCCACATGCACTTGGTCTCCAACATCTTTCGGGGTCGGTAAGGTCGCCGGCCTCCGAGCTTTTGGAATCTTGTGCTCGTCACAGATAGAGCACTTCAGGTGTCGTGCAGCTTGAACCATGGCCGGAGGTGCTCCGGAAATTGCCAAAGCTCTTGCCAATCGTCTTCCGGATCTGTGGCCTGTGTTTTCATGCAACCTTTTGAGAGCTTGCTTGACATTTGCTGAGATCTTTGGTCCCTGCTGGCCATCATGAGCTAGACCATCAGAGTCACTTTCATCGAGGTCGACGGGCAGCTGGGTCTCATCTTCAATCTCCTCACCGTCCTCGACTGCCAAGGTGTAGTGAGGCTTCTTGAAGTCAGCTTCAAATTGTCGTTCCATTCCAACTGCCAGTGCTCTTGCCAACGCCCAAGGGTAATGACCTGCTGGTTGTGAGATGTGCTTGCCACCAATGATGGGAGCATGTGGATGATCACGCTGACATTTCATTCCATCCAACATTGTGATCACTTCATCACTGGAAGTTGCAATGCGTGTTGCTTTGCGATGAGATGAAAATCAACACAGCGAGCTTCAACTCCTCAAGGGCCTTTTGCATCTCACTCAAAGACCACGCTCTTGAAGATTGAGGATTCTCCAAGATGAAATGGCAGCCTCTGCGTTTCTGGTCCTTGGCCAGTGGAATGGCAAAGCGCAGCAGTGCAATGGCTTGTTCATATCGAGGCTTGCTGTCCTTTGGAGGGTTCAAATTCAGGAGGATGCTCCAAAATGAGCATGGAAAAGCCAAACCAAAAAGTATGGTAGCTCACGAGCAAGGAGAAGGCGAGCTTTCTTCCGATCCAACGAACGAAGGAAGTCCCAACCAGTTTCCAAACTCATTGACTCACCCACCTTGTGGCCTCTTCGTTTGGCGGCCTGAGCAACTCTTTCCGTCGTGGTGTAGACTTCAGTGACGAGGTGCTTGGGTTTGACCTTGACACACACTGACTTGCGGGCATTCTTTTCAAGCTGCTCATTTACAAAGGTGTCATTGGTGAAGTCGTTGTCAGAGCCAAGCAACATGGGGAGGATGAAGGTCTCGTTCTGGAAGTTGGTCATTTCTTGCATCCATTGACCTTCATAGATCTCATTCACCTCCTTGGCACTGAGAGACACCAGGCGGCGATCACGTTCATGCTTCTTCCAAGCGTCTGCAATCAACTGAGCTTGGCCAGGCTTCACATTCTGGTGGATGCGCCATGGATTGTTCGCCAACTGAGGGTCCTCGGTCACAAGTCTCGAGGAGGAATGCCGTTGTCCCGGCGCCAGGAAGCGTCTTCCTCGTAGTAGTCCCGCTTCATCTGGCGAATTTCGGCTGCTGTCCAGCCGTGCTCGGTCTCGTCCATGTTGGCATCCACGCTCATCGACCAGTTGTAGGTCGGATCTGGACCTGCTCTGGCATTGTGCAAGGTCGAGATGCTGTGAAGTACTTGGTTCAGCATCTGTTGGAATCGGTGTGATCTTGCATGGTCAACACTTCTTGAAGATCTTGGGCGCTCACTCCACCAGCTTTTGGCATCGCGAGGCATGATCGACTTTGGCGCGGCCGCCTTTGAAGGAAGGCGCTTGTCCGTGGAGCTTGTTGAACCCGTTGAACTGCTGGCCTTTGAACCTGGCTTGTTCAAAATGTCCTGAACGATCGGTCGGCAGGCTTTCTTCAGGTCGTCGATGGTCATCTTGGTGTCGACCGGGATGTTCAGGAGAGCGGCCAACTTGACGAGATCTCCCTTGAGAGTCGGGAGTCCGCCCTTGGGTCCAATGAGTTCCCTCACTGCCAACTGCTTCTCTCCACGTTTTGCGGCTTCTTCCGCTTCGATCTGAGCCTCTTGAATTGCTTCTCTCTTGAGCTGAGCCTTGATGCCCTTCCCAGAGCGAGCCGCCAACATGCCCTGAAGCAGGTTGTCCTCCATGAAGGCGAAGTCCAGCCCAACTCGATTGCGGAATTGACCAAGTTCCAACACGTTCTTGGTCGTATACACTGGCGCATCTTGAACTCGAGCTCGGCACCAATGGTGATGCATCAGGGCCTTGGGCTTCTGCAAATACATCGCCTCGGCTTGGTCCTGCCAGTGCTTGGTGTGGCTGATGCTTGGGTACGGAAAAGGAGCGTACCGCAGATGCGGCCGAGGCAACAGCCATAAGAGCAACCCATGTCCGTGCCAAGCGGCCTTTTCGCGGAAGCGAAGAATGAGTCTTCGCCATCGCAGCACCACCTTCGTGTACTCGAACTTCGTCAGGTCGTGGTGCTCTGGCAGCTGCTGCTCCATGGTGATCCAAAGATCCTGCACGATCAGGGGACGTCGAAGAGGATGTAGTCGGGGGAGATGTCGTAGCTTGAGCCACCTTCATCGCTTGAGCCCCGGCAGAAGTAGCAGCTTTCAAACCATGTTCAGTGACAAGGTGCTCATGCGGTGCACGTAAACTAGGAAAAACATCTAAATGACTCATCTTCAGCTGAAGTTGCCGTTTCCAATGTTCAAGACTTGTCAACTGAAGCTCAACGATGCCATCTTGCCCCAAGCGACGCCATCGTTGGGATCCCGGACGTGGCCACACCGAAGGCTGCAGCGGCAGTGAGAAGTGGCCTGCAGCCAGTTGGCCGAGGTCCAACGTTTCGCCGTTCACGAGGTCGGCTCGAAGTTTCTTCGGGCTGAAAGAACTGCTCCAATCCCTGAAAGAAAATCACGACCAAGGTGGAGCCCAAAGCCATTGGCAACCTATACCTCACATTGCTCGTCTGCGTGCCACCATTCCCAAAACGAAAAAGTTCATCTTCCTCGACCGTGGTCACGAGGTCTTGGATGGGTTTGGGAGCTGCTTGAAGGGCTTGAAGGTAAAATACCAACCAAGAAGAACCAGCGCAGGTGCGGTTGCAAGCACTGTCTAAAGCTCCAACGAATCTTTTGTCCTGAGCCAAACGAGGGATGTCCAGCTTTTGCAAGTGCTGCTGTGCCAACATTTCTGAAAGCGGGGAGGCAAACAAATCACCGACTGCAACTGTCAACACTTCATGTGCTGTTGCATCATCTTCATCGGCAAGGTGCTCTGTATTCAAAGTCTCTGTCGCCCGAACCTGTTTGGTCGTTGTCTGACCTTTGGAGATCGTCCCTTTGGTCGCGCCAGACCGGCGCCAGGGGACTTGCAGCCAGCGTCGCCTGCCCAGTGGCCTGTTTCGCCACAGTCAAAACACTTTGCGCTCTGCTTCTGCTTTGGCACTTGGTTGCCATGTGCCTTGCCGCCGCCAGCACGAGGAGGTCCTCCAGAAGCTTTGCCATAGCCTCTGTCTTTCTTGACTTCTGCTATCCTCGTGCGAGCTTCTCTCATAGTGAGCAAGCTTTCTGCTGCCTGCTCCATGCCTTGCTCCAACTCCTCAAGGACGTGTGGGTCACATCCTTCAGTCTCCAACTCCTCAAGCTCTGCGGCCAGAAGCTCTGCCTCTGTCTGAAGGACTTCTTCGATGGTGGGCTCATTGGGCTGACCATCATCTGGGATCAGCTCTTCATCCTCTGGCTCAACTTGTCCACCATCATCTTCGGGCATCTCTGTCAACAAAGCTTGTCGAGGAGGTGGTTGTTGTCCAAACTTCCTGAAAGGAGGTCGACTGTTCACCGAGCTCTGAGTGCGGAACGAGCGAGATGAAGGAGCTGTGGAACTGGCCGAAGTTGAAGGTCTGTATGAAGATCCAGAACTGCCTCTGTCATGCGACTGCAGGAAACGTTGCAAGAGCGGGACCTTCTCAAAGGTCTTGTTCTTGTAGAGGGGATCTGCCGTGTGCAGGTCACGGAACAACCGAAGGCATTCACTTTCAACAACATCGTATGTTTCCCTGCCAGCGAGGGCTGTCTCCAACAACTGCTTGCGGATCGGGTCTAAACCCAGTCGCTCCTTCAACATCCAGCCAAGCTCCTCATCGGGCATGACAATGCCCTCCCGCTTCAACTCAGCTGCCACTGTACGAAAACGTGTACAGAAAGCTGAATTGCGTTGACCGGCAGCTCTCTTGATCTCCTGATAGTACAGGGATCTCAACTCGCCCTTTCGGTCTAGGGCTGTCTTTCCAACCGTGGCTTCGAGCGCAGCCTTGAGCTTCTTCAAGCCGCTAAAAGGGTCACCTTCAACACGGATCACTTTCTCTCCGGTTTCCGGGTCCGTCATGCATCTTCAACGGCGCCCTCCAGTTCGGAGGGGTCGAACTCTTCGCACCGAGCTCGTACCACGCCGTACTGGCGTAATGCCCATCTTGCGGCCACATTGAACTTCTTGCATTGCTCGGCGTCTAATGACGCCATCCACCAACTCATCTTGCTCTTGAACTGCCTCCATTCAGAGGGATTGCCGGACCACGTAGGTACCCTGTACCATGAAGAGGTACCTGACTCTTTGGCCGAAGCCATCTCGCGGCCAAAATAAGGTTCCGACCTCCACTTGCACGGCGGCCTAGGTGAAGCGGCGGAAGCCAAACAAAAGGTCAGGTCAACGAGGAGAATCTAGTTATTCTCAAAGGGAAGGTCACGTCAACAATCAGCACGGCGGCCAAGAGGAAGACGTGAAGTAGGGCCCAAGAGGCTTAGCCTGAAAGGTCCAGCAAAAGGTCCAAGGAGGTTCGGAAAGGCCAAGGAGCAAGCTATGCAAAGCAGCGGGCGGAGTGCGGCCAAATCCCGTGGATCTTGAGGCTCCGGTGCCACTGTGGAATCCAAAGCAAAAGGATCCCTCGCGCACTTAGTTTTCCTCAGGCGCAGCCGTAAAATGGCGTCAGGCCTATTAAGCCGAGATGCATCGGCGGGAACTCTCAAACCTGATCGTCCGACACTGGAGCAGGATTCTGACTTTCACAATATATAAGTTTTCATTTCAATAGCGTTCCTCTGGATCTCTCGGAAAGCAGAGTTGTCATGTTGCAAAGTCATGCAGATTTAACCTATACAATTGACACCAAGGTCAATGATCTCTGAACAGAGATGTCTGGGAAAGTAGAATTGCCAATAAAGGATCCTTCATATATACAGCTTTCATTGGCTTGACCTCTGGTGGTGATCACTTCTATATTGAGAGCCTTATGTATAAAAACATTCATTTCAAAAGCTTTCCTCTGCATCTCTTAAATTTCATTGTGTTTCTATGTTAACCTATACCTTTAACCCCAAGGTGAATGATCTCAAATATGTCTGGGGAAGTTCCTGGCTGTGACTAGCAGCCTAGCACTTGCCTCAGGTACTTCATCCATGAGCTGCATCTGTTGCTCAATCTCCAATATCCTGTAGCTCTAGACGTGCAACACTCAACATGTCGTTCTCGTCTTGGAGTGCCAACATCGCATGTAGCTCATTGGCGGTATTGGCAGCAATGTTTTCGTCATCTTTGCCGCTCCAGGCTCTAGAACCCTAGAACTGCGTCACATTGGCTCACTTAAAGCGAAAGTGCTGCCTCACTGACTTGTGTACATGTTCATTTGATGAGAAGCCGGTTGCATACTCAAAAGTGCAACAGCCCCACAACATGGAGGGATTTGAAGCAATTTTTGTATATATATATATACTTGCAAGTTTTTCCAAATGCTTTTAATACGTTCATCTTTCATCTATCAAGAAGTAAGGCGTGCCCAGAATAGCCCGCGGCACACCTTCTCCAGCAGCTGAGCATCAAACCTCAATCAAGTCAGGTTGGTCATCTGTTCTAGTTTAGGTGCGTGTCAGCAAGAATGCTCAAAAACTATCAAACAGGCAGTCCAATCAATGTGGGCTACTTGACAATCACGCAAGTTCAACGGGCTTTTGTCCTCAATGATCGATCGCGACGTTCAAGGCCGCCGAACTGTTCCGTCAGTTCAAGAATCACCCAATATTAAGCAAACTGCACGTGTTGGCTACACACCGCATTAGAGCACGGCATGCTCATTGTCCATGCACACGCGGCAGCAACTGCTGGACATAGCAACTACCTTCCAAGTGACACAGGCACTCAATGCCCATGCCAACGTCGCGCAATCCTTCCGGCCGCAAGTAAGTATAAGCAACGAAAGCACCCGTAATTAGGAAGGACATCACGAGGGAGCTGTAGGTCAGCATGACCCCACGGGTTGGGGATGGCACTTCCATAGGCTCGAAGCGATGCATCATGATTTCAATGCTCTGCCCCAACAGCCCCGTGTGAATCATTTGGTCAACCTCGAGGAGGAATCCCAAAGCGGTGCAGTTCAACACCAAGTCCTGCAAAGTATTGGTGATTGCCAGGAAGTTTGCGCCCACATATGCCACCACACAGGCGATCACTAGCCTTGGCACACCGATGGCTAAGAGGGCAAATACCTTGTGGCACAATGGCAGCTTCGTTACCGTGAACTTGCCGCCGTCAGCCGAAGCAAAGTCTGGGTCGGAGTTGTCTTTGGAGGGCAGGTTCCAAATCACTTGGAAGAAGTTCCAAATGTAGCGGAACTCGGTGATTAGGAGGATGAACCATATAAAGAGTAGCAAAATGAGGAAGGACACAAATGATTTGCCAAGAACAGAATCTATTTGTCCTACGTATGTGCCAACGGCGCTGTACGCGACAGTGTTTACGTCTCCTACCCGGGAGAAGGAAGCAGCACCACAAAGTTCCATAGTCTTCTCGTTGATAAACTCATAAGGCTCCCCAAAGATCTTGTTGCAGAACTTTGACATTATGGTCTCGCACTCCTCTTCTCGGTCATTTGTTTCCTTGAACCCTGGCAGCATCTCTGGAAGCTGCTTGAAGACTTCCAAATTCCCGCATAAGTTCTTGTCATTGGCCAAGCAAACCTGAAGGTGCCCTTTGTAGTGCTTGAAGAATTCCATGTCCAACATAGCTGAAAGAATCGGTATAAGAACTGCGTGAGCCTGGTCGATTTTTCTTGTCGGACTCGGCCATCTCGATGAAAGCAGGGGTTATGTCGCCAGCGCTGCGAGATCCAGCCTGATACATCTCGTCCTCTTTCTTGTCTACTTCTTCGGAGGACCAAAAGCCATCATGGTTGAGGTCCACAGTGCCAGGGAACATGGACAAGGTGAGCAGTGGCGGGGTGCAATCAAAGTCAAATCTCCCGATCTCCTCCCTAAACTCCTCGGGATAGAGAACCCCGAAATAATTCGGATGACTCGAGACTCTCCAACAGGTGCCACTCGTCAGTTGATCTCCAACATCTCCATAGGTTTGCTGCCCCACTTGTCGAATCTTCAAGGCGATGGACAGCTGCAAGAGAAGGTTGAGAAGCAAGAAGATGCAAACCAATGTAGTCCGGGAATCTGGGGCCAGAATCTCCATCCTTCTGAATACGCTCGAGTTTGAAGTACAAGGGTCCGAACAAGGCATCCAAGTATACATCAGGATCAAATGGATCTAGGCTTCGCGTGTGGCTCTCCTCAACGTCAATGTGACTGCTCTCGGAATCAGAATTTGGATCTTCAACGCGAAGCAAGGTCCCCACTTTGTAGGCCTCTTGCATGGCCCTGTAAGTTGGGTCTTGAGGGCTAAGAACTTTGAGCCACACCAACTGTGAAACCTCCTACAGTCTTGCCGTCCTCTGAATTTTACGGAAATGAGTTCAGAAAGGAGGTCAGCTGTTCAGAAATTATTGGAGAAACATACTTTTGGGAAGAAACGCGTGAGCACCTAGTTGTGAAAATGGCGCTGCACGTGTTCGTCTGTTCGTCTTCTCCAAGCTCCAAACGGCAGCTTCGCATCTGCTCAATGTTGTCGGTGTGCAGATCTTCATACCTCACAAGGCCCTGCTTGTCGGCTTGAAAAAGCCAACGAACTTGTTTTTACACTCATTTACACTTCTTTCCCTTGCTTGCTTAATTAAATTCTTTAACGTCATCTGTGATCCTGAGGCTTGATCTTCTTTGCTTGCTCTACAATCTCATGGTGCCTCACTGACATGCTAAGTGTGCAACCAAGTACTCAGTGATAGCTCTGCTTTCCCCCGAAGATGAAGAAGGTGCAGACCTCAAACTGAATGTCTTTCATTTTGTTTTGGAACAGCTTTGAGATAGGCAATGACGAAGATTAAGCAGAGCGACCATCTTTGCAACACGCGCTGTGAGTTCATCGTTTGCGTTCATGTCCAATAGTGCCTTAGTTGATGTTGAGTAGAAGACAAAGCAGACAGTTATAAAAGCCAGACCATGTTTTCTTGAAAGCAAAAGTGTATGGGTTGCTGTGAGGCGATTAAGGCGGAGAAGCCTAACAAAGTGAAGTGTCATGCACATCAGATTGAAATATTTAGCCAACAGGAGGAGCCGTTGTTTGTGCCACCAACTCGTTTGCTAGTTGCAGTAGCTTCAATGACCTACCACTTCGTGTTTAGTCAGCTCTTTTTTAGTTTGAATGCCTTCTCTGCAGGATGGCAACTGCAGCAAAGAAGAGAGGATGAGTGCATCTCTTCGTGACACTTGTAAAGACAGTCCTTACGGCTACATTGTGCCACAAGTGGCATAGAGGCAGGTTTCTTGTTTTTCTTGTTGAGCGAACTGGCGGTTTGCAGTCACCGTCAAAAGTTTTTTGTTGTTTTATTACCTTTTACAAACGCCTTGTTGAAGTGCGAGGGTCAACCAATCATTCCAGGTTGGACTGCTATGGATACCTCATTCCATAGAGGCTGGCTTGTTTGTGAGCAACGTGTGCGCAGGCGGCAATGCTTTTCTTTCTAAATGCTGCTTCTTGAAACAGTTTGGACGGTTTCATTCCATGTATCAAATTGGGACTTTCTTTTGCTCCGTGAATGCGCGCCTTCTCCATTGTAAGATGCGTAATCTGTTTTGTTGTGGCAAGCTTGGCACTTTGGTTTTGTGATTGTGCGATTTTACGTCCTATTCCTTAAAGGGGGTGATGATATAAAGATACAAAGGTGGCATATTCAAGTGGGAAAAGATGAGTTGCGGAGGCAACTTGCCTCAAACGATCGGTGAGCGGCTGGTACAGAAGCCACAGAGCTGTTCAGTGCGGAGTTTCACCCAAACGTGGCAATAAACACGGAAAATTGAGTGGCAAAAACTCATGGAAGTGCTGATTAGTTTGACGGATGGCTTTGTGCACGCAAGCGCCGTTGTCGTTTTGACTTTTGCCAGTGTGAAATGACAAGAGGGAAAATAGTTTTAGATGGAAAATCGAAGCACAATTTGGAGAAAAGTTGTGGTGTTCTTATCCTTTTGGACTGTGTGTGCTTATCCTAAATTGAAGCAACAACAGCAAATACGTTTTAGGGAAAGATTGGCCTTATTCGAGCAAACCAAAACTGGCTCCGGTTTTGGGCAATAATTTGGTTTGGTTTTTGAGGACAATCAGCCACGGATGTTGGGGAAATCTGTCACTGATTTGGAGGAAATCTGTCACCGATTTTGAGAAAATCTGTCCCCGAGTTTGGGGAAATCCATCACCGATTTTGGGGACGTCAGCCACAGATCAGATTTGCGGCCAAGCACTCGGGGCAGCCTCCTAGAGCAAAACCAAGAAGTTTTGCTTCGAGCACCCAATCTATCACCTATGCTTGACGCCTTTTGAACAAGTTGATTAAACTTGACCAGGCGGACGCCGCTGTTTGGCGGATCACTGACCTTGAGCTAAGCTGCGTTAGTTGGGGCATTCCTGTGCCCTGTCGGGGGCTGCGCCTCAGGGTGCCAGCGGCTCAGCGCCAGCAGATAGTGGGAAAGACTACGGACCTGAGACATTCGCTACAGTTCGAGATAAACACGCAAGGTTTCAATAGGAACAGCCCCAGATCGTCCTTGACAAGACGCGCCCTCACAAATTGTTTGCCACGTTCTTGACTTTGGACCCGCGTCTTCAAAGCTCTCCAACGTCTAGGCCAGAATCAAACCGTTGGCCTGTCAATGTTTTTTGTCTATAGTTTTTAAAAGGAACTCACAGAAGAAGCTTAGCAACAGCACCAGTTAACTAAGAATTTGTATTTTGCACATGTTTTTCTTGTTTCCTTATTTCTTCATATATTTTTTCCCTTGATGGGGAGGAGCACGGTGCACTACGGTTAGGCCTCAGGCAGCCGATGGGAAACATCGTCTATTCCGTCGGTAAGACCGGTGTTCGGGTCGAGATGCGACCGTGGCGTGTCCTCGGAGCGCTCACGGGGCCCAATGTCAACCGAAGATTTCATTATTTGTTCCATAGAAGCTAGTAGTAACAAGTGCCACGCTAGTAGTAACAGGTGCCTTACTGGTAGTAACAAGAAGCTAGTAGTAACACTAGTAAGGCACCTGTTACTACTAGCGTGGCACTTGTTCCTAGTAGCTTCTTGTTACTATAGCTGTTAGGGTTAAACCCTAAGGCCGGAATCCCACATCCCTTCCGAGCTTTTGCTTTTCACAGAGCGGCTCACGACGTATCAACATTGGTGAGACCGTGCAGTTGGACACGGACGTGGTAGGGCCTTTCGGTCGCTTCGGCCGAGTTGGATGGTCAAGTCGAAGAAATTCGCAAAAAACCTTTGAATTAAGCCCGCTCGGCCCTGCCTCCTTAATTATATAATTAGGCCCCCGCTTGATTAAGTAAGGGCCAAGTTTGCTCCTAGCAACTAAAGTTTCTAGTAACTGGACGCAGGATAGCTCACGCTTCTTCAAGAAAGCGCTCGCACCAATGATTTGTTTCCTAGATTTTTTGGAAACCTTAATTTAACTTGTCTTTGTACGCACTTTGTTGTCACGCCGTTCGGTCTCGGCTTAAGTCGGCTCCAGCATTGAGGCTACGTGGATTTCTCTCGGACCTTCACAGCATACGGTCTGCCTTCTTTCCAAGCTACAAAGAAGCAAAAGACGCAAAAGAAACACTACAACCTGGCCCTGGACGCTTGATCAAAGACATTTCAAAGATTCTGTAGAGCTTGGTGGAAAAAGCGAGCCTACTTTCCATTCCGACTCACTCGCCCCATTGCCTAGCTTTCATTCACCTCCTTTGGCCTCATGTTATGTTGAAATTGATCAAACTGTTTCCACGCGCAATCCTCACCAATGTTTCCTGTACATTGTTGGAAGGGGCTTTTGGCTTGGTTTTTGCTTGATGAGCGCAGCTGGTGCACAAGCTTTGCTGACAGAGTCGTAGCTGCAATCGCCATGGCACTGTGCTCAGGAGATGGTGAAGCACAACATGGCGCTTCTCAAACCTGGCGCTTCCTTCGAAAACGTGACCTTCAATGCTTCTCGGTGCCAACAGCGTGTGAAGAAGCCACCGTGTGCCTTGTGTCGTGAGGCCTGGCCAATCCCCGAGGAATTTCAAGGCCACAAGTATCATGTGCAAACACATGGGACTGGAATGACAGGAGAGAGCGGGAAGCGGGCGGGAAGCGGCAGAGCGGGTGGTCGTGTTTGTGCTTTCGCTGGCCGTCTCGAGTTCTCGCCTCAAAAGAAAAGAAGACGAAAAACGTGCACGAAATTGCACGAAGGTTTCAGATACAAAGACTGGACCCAATCGATTTCAGATAGAAAAAATCCTTGGCAATCGAGAAGCGTTCAATGATGTTCAATGTGTGTTGGTTGAAGGAGGTTCTTTGGTCAGCGTGGAATGTTTTGGAAGGATGTCGTAGTAGGCACCGCTTTTAGCTAACGCCCATGTGATCCAGGGAAGGTGAACGAACATGCCTGCATCAAAAAGAGACATTGAATTTTCAGAAAGAGGCTGGTGAGGTGGTTTGAGTCTGGCATAGTCTGGCTGTAGCCAACTTCTAGCTTGCACAAAGTTCTGATCCTGTTCCAGGAGAGTATCCCTACATCTTCCACCCCTCAGACTGGGCATCACACGGTGTTTTGGCGACACTTTGACTGTCGAGTCGAGCGCTCCGCTCCCAAAGATGATTCTTAGCCCCTACTTGTTACTAGAAGCGATGCACTTGTTTCTACTAGCAAACATTGTTACTACTTAGCTTCTTGTTACTACTAGTAAGGCATCTGTTACTACTAGCGTGGCACTTGTTACTACTAGCTTCTTGTTACTACTAGTAAGGCACCTGTTACTACTAGCGTGGCACTTGTTACTACTAGCTTCTTGTTACTACTAGTAAGGCACCTGTTGCTACTAGCGTGGCACTTGTTACTACTAGCTTCTTGTTACTACTAGTAAGGCACCTGTTACTACTAGCGTGGCACTTGTTACTACTAGCTTCTTGTTACTACTAGTAAGGCACCTGTTACTACTAGCGTGGCACTTGTTACTAGTAGCTTCTTGGTCCTATTAGAGCTTTGCTTTTCATTGACGTAGCTTTGCTTTTCATTGTGTTTTTGCTTTGCGAGATTAAAAGTTGAAAGGAGACGTGGTGGCGGGCCAGGACAAATCAGCTAATAAACCTATTTCTGCCTTTGCACACCTTCAAAGCACCAAAGTGCCACTTGCACTCGGCCGCCACTCAGGTATGAGCAACATGGTGTGATCACCAAGGCTGGCAGCCTGAGCTCAAATGGTTGAAGCATCAAGGAATCAGGAATCTTTACGCAACATATGATTCGTTCATTTCCCACCATCCAAGTTTTAAGGTTCCTGTTGAAATCCTTCATTGAGTTATTCTAGTCAAGCTTTCATCAGGATGGATTCAAGGTGCTGTCCACAAACGTGCCGCCTGAAACATACCTTCTGGAGAATGAGGCCGGCTGATGTTCAGGCTTTACAAATTCACTACTGTTGTTTGTTTGCCTGTGGTTTCCGGCAAGGTATACAATGCGATCAATGCCGTTAACGTTAGTTTTACATGTAAAACAGATTGCATTTACCACACATTTGCGTCCATTGGTGTTCTGTTCCCTCAAAGTCACATAGACTCTGCACCTTTGGATTTGTTCGTTTTGTCACTTTCACCGCCTATCGGTTGCACGTTTTGGTTTGTTCAAAATCTCACATCCGCATACCTCCACAACAATTCTGGGCCGGTTGGAAATTAAAAGAGCCTGAACACACACCATACACACCACATGCAGGAAGTAACATTTTGGCTCGTAGAAAGGTCTGTTTTGGTTCACGGCCGCATGCTCCAGGAGAACCTCCGCGTTTACACACCGAGCTTCTAGTGAGAGCACAGAACTACAGGTAGACACAGGCAAAGTGGACCATCCGGCAGCGGGTTCAGACCGCTGAACCAAAAGGGGTGCCCGATTGGCCTGATTGCCAGCTTGCAGTCGAAGGAGTGGTTGCAGCTTTGATTTGATTTTGACCATTGATAGGGCCGCAGGCCAAGGTGCCGCTTGGGCATTTGTGGCCTCGGCTTTGTGGGCGAAAAGGCGAAAAGGCAGATTTACACGGTTTTTACATTGGGTTTGGGTATGCGATGGTATGCGTATTTGTTCTGCCCTTTTTCCCCCAAACGGTGCGGTAACACTAGGGGTTCTTGCGGTAGGTGTTAAGGACTGGTGTTTGATCGAGGTGCTCGAAGCACATAAGATTACACAAGACGTTCACTTGACCCGCAAGATATGTAAAGCACGAAACCAGACCAAAACAGCAGCGGCAACCACCATAGAATGCAAAGCAACAAGCCACAAGAAGCATTGAAGCACACCAAGCCTAGCTATGCAAGAACTTCAAGCAGCTAGCTTCGCCCACACAGCTCACCACAACATACAACAAGGTCAGAACTTCGCAAAGCCAAAAGGAAAACGTGGGCGAAAGCCTGCCGAAACTGTTGAACTGACAAGCTCTCCTCTTCACCCCACCATTCATTGAACTACATGTCTTTCAACTATATCTGCATTACAGCCCTCTCTATGCCAAGATTCTCGAAACCAATCTTCACACAAAAGAATTTCACACAAAAGAATATTGAACCTGTTTTCATGCCGAGTTGGTGTTTTCTTCGATGGCTTCCAGGCTGCTAGGCATGTGCAAAAAGGCAGTGTGGATCAACAGCCACCAAAGATGTTTGCATTTGACTTTGAGGTCTTCGTGGTTTGGAAGAACGATTCTTTCTCGTGTAGATGAGGTTTCCAACAGGCAGCAGCTCGAAACACGAAGAGACTTTTCAGATGGCGCGCACTGGATTCGTATCAGTGGAAAAGTAGAAATCAATAGAAATCTTGAGCAATCAACGCGTGGGTGGATTGCTTTTCATCTTGCCAAGAAACTCGTGTTTGAAGCTGCGCTGTGCTCATGCCATTGCTGTTGGATTCGCCACTTGCCTTCGTTCACTTCCGAAGAGGGACAACTGTCAATTCAGCTGATCAACAGTTCGGTTTGTCAGCAGCTGGTCTTTGGGGGAGGGTGTTAAATGTGGCCAAGACAAAAAGCGGAATGGCAATGATATGGCTGGGATGAAAATATGTCAAGTGCACAATGTTTGAAGGTGCAGGGTCAATCTGGAAAGCATTGCTGACGAACTTGAAGCCGCCATTGTCGTCCTGCAAGGTCAGTCGAGACATTCAAACTCAACCCTTTCCAACCGTGTGCTACTCGCATGTACTTACCAAAGGGCATAGCAAAGGAACAAACATGCCAAAGGGCATGGCAGAAAATCATACAAAGTACTTAGTCTAAATCCTCTTTATCAAATTGAGGAAGATTATTTCAATACATATTTCATAAATCCTGAGGAATGAACGACCCTGCAATATTCTCCCTAAAAGTCCTGAACCCTGCCAAGTTCGTAGCATAACAGTGTATTATCTTGCACAGTGGACTTGCCCTTCATCACGCTTTATTTTGGGGCATGGTTTTTGGTCAAAAATAGTTCTTCCTACACCTGACAAAAGGGCACAGCAAAGGAACAAGGGCATGGCAGAAAACATACAAAGGAAAGGAAACGGCAAGTTCTGATTGTTTTGGGGGTGGATTCTTGTCTGCAGTTTTTGCTATACCAATCATGTGTTTCATGTGGAACTGTCGTCAGTCCTTCTGGAGCTGCCTCACCCAAACAGCTTTGGTGAGTGTGGCAGTAGTGCCTAGCCCGGCATCAAATCATTCAGACTGGCTAGCCTACTTTGAAGATTGATGTTCAAGGATTCCATCCAGCACCTCTTTTGAATACAGAATTGAGAAAGAAACACCGATCAATTCTGCATTCTTGATGCAACATCCCTGTCGTGTCACAAGACTATCTTGGTGCGCCCAGCCTCTGATAGGGAGAGGTGCAGTTGGTCTATCTCCAGTCATGATGTGTCGTTTGGTACTTCTGGGTCTCCAACAGCCATATGCATCAGGGATCTTCAACTCCTCTAGAACTTCAGCCATGAGACCGTCTAAGACGTCTACTTCTTCAGCTCCTCCATCAGCTGGTTTCCTTCGCTTCTTCAATAGTTTTTGCATATCCAAGCAATTCAGAAGCGCCCGCGTCTGGTCTTCAGACCATCGGTAGAATGTTCCTGGCATCTGCTGTGGTGATATCTTCGTATTATCACCATTGAGACGGGAAATCTCTTCCGCTGCAGTTTCACTCTGCACGATGAAAATGATCTGGTGAAGGTTGTCACATGCAGCCCGGGCAAGCACTCTCACTCTATCTCCCTGATTGAGAATACCACCATCCAGAACATTGTCAACATTACCCTCAGTCTGATCCCCTTCCCTTTCAGAATGGTGAAGAGGGGGCGAATAATTTCTGTAGTGAACTCCACATTGGCAAGAAGCTCTTTAGTTGCCGTTCAAAGTCGTTCTGCAAAAGCACGATTATTTCCTTCGTCTCTCTCCCTAACAGTTCAAGCGCTGCCAGTGCTGCGGCAGTTGACTTTCCGGCACCTGGCTCCGCATGCACTGCGTAGACTCCAATCATGCTGGTATTCTGAAGCGTTGCAACCATGAGTTTCTCGAAGGGTGTACCTCTGATTGGCAGAAGAGGCCAGTCTTCCTCTTGCGCAAACGGGATCAGAACATTCTGTCCTGCAGTCACGGCTTTTTCAATCTCTCCTGCTAACTCTGATGCATGTTTCTTCGCATCTTCTGCATCTTCACCTTCAAAACATTTGCTGGCAAATTTCTGCACTTGTTGACAACTTTTCAACAGCTGGGCTGCAGATGTCAATTTCGATGCCACGGTAGCCCATGCAGCTTGCACAGCTGGATCTTGAGCTGCATCAAAGAAAGCAGGAAACACATTTGGAACACTTCTGCGGGACATGAGACCCCGTGTAGAACATCTAGTCTGTGGTGTTGCAAACACCAGTGTTCCTGCCCACCGCCAAATAGCTGCCAAAGCAACCGCATGTAGTACTCTTCTGATTTGGGGTTTCATGCGGAGCACAAATCTACATTTTCGCGGCCATTGGCATCCGAAACGGGAAGTTGAGGGGGCTGAATTTGGCGTCAGTGTGGCGTTGGTTGAAAATCAGACATTGCCATAAATAAATACACAAATTCTCAGGGTCTGAACATGACACCTCGGTTTCTTTTGGATCAATAATTGGTTTCTTGTTTGCTAGGATTTGCGAGGTTAAAGCTGCAGTCGCAGGTGTGATCAGAAAACCAGAAAGCTTGTCAAGCGCACAACCCCTTTCAACAAGCACATGCTCCAGCATGCAAAGTTTTCCAATGTGTAACATTGAAAACCCTGGCTGCAAAACAAGTACAATGAAAACAAGTGAGCGCCAGGTGCAACATGATGCAACAACACTTGTTCTACCTGACGATGACAACCATCCTTCAAGAGCTTTTCAGCAGCTACTACACCCTTTGCATCTCATTTCCAAGCCCTTCGGATTTCCTTTCCAAAACCTTTAAAGTTTCTTTCCCCACCTGTTGTTGGGTTTCAACATAACTAATGTAGTTCACCTTCTGACTCAATCCTTGCTTCACATTGTCTTTCCCTGCTGACTTCCATTGGCAGGTGGAACACCAAACAAAAAACTGTATTCCACCAATTTTCATCAGATTTTCGATTTTCCATCTATTTTCCCTCTAGTCATTTAACGCTGGAAAAAGGCACAACAGAAAACGCGCTTGCGTGCACAAATCCAACCATCAAACTATTTACCCCGGTGCTTAATCTGGATTCAAAGGTTCTCTGTTGCTTTGCATCTTGTCTCTAGGGAAATCAAAGCGGCTGCCTCTCAGAATTGTCGGCTTTAGAAGGCAGATGTTCTTGACGGAGCTTTAGAAAGCACATCTTCTTGACGCAGCTTTAGAAGGCAAATCTTCTTGACGAAGCTTTAGAATCAAATCTTTTTCACCAAGCCTCAGCAGACATTGAACATCGCAAAAAATCATCGAGCTTTTGACACTTGACGCGCGTTTCGCCGCAGATGGTTGCACCGGGACACTCAAAATCACAAAAAAACCATGAGTTTTTGATACTCGACACGCGTTTCGTGCGAGAGTGGCGCATCTTGGGGCAACAAAATTGCAAAACATAGAATCGAGTTTTTGACCCTTGATGCACGTTTCGTACGAGAGGGGCGCATCCGGAACACTTCTCGTGGCTCCCGACTCGGCTTAAGATAGAAAAGAAACCTCCTCTTTTTTTTGGAAGAACCCTTCGCACAGGCGCTCTCGGGAAAACTTGTTTTAAAAAGCAAAGTGGGTATAAAACACACGAGGGAGGGAAGAAAGAAGTAAGCGGCGTCAGTCCAGTGGATTGCGTAAAGTGAGGGAACTTGGATGAAGTACGGCCGCGCGGGCGTGGGAGGGTGCGTGGAATCAGGTAGGTGAGATGAGGTGGAGTGTGGGGTGGACGGAGTGAGTGAGTGAGCAAGTGAAAATGCATGTGAGTAATTGATTGGCTGATTGTGAACACTTATCTACTTCTGCTTTCTTCGCAAAGTCTTTGCTTTTTCGAGTTGAAGATTGAGGATCACGCTGTCTACTGGCATGGCATTGGCCGGCATTGTGAGACAATTGCTTCACGGTGGCATCCACTCTCTCAACCTCGGGTGGCGCAACTGCCGGTCAGAACAATCAAGACGCAGCTGAAGACCCTGAGGCCTCAAGGCATTGATGACATCCGTCGGCCTCAACCTGAGAAAAAAACAAAGATCTCCATGATGCACGGCTGGGCGACGGTGACATAATGTTGGAAACATCCGACACATTCTTATGCGATGCAGTCCAAGACCTCACCAGGAAACATACCAAACACAAACTATATCAGATATTTCCTGGATTTTCCTGGTAATAGCGATGGCTTCCATAAAATCCACCGAGGAAACACGCGGAAGCTCTGTCTAGTTATACCGTTTCCAAGAGGTGGTGACGTCTCCAAGACGTGACCTGGTTGAGCAGCACCGCCACGATCATAGTAGCGTCCTTGTTCCTATTATGTCAAACTGACAGTGGCACCTTGTCACACAAAGTAAGGATTCTCACACCAGCAATGACCACACGGGCGGACAGGTCGCCGATACACCGGAATGTGTTTAGGAGGCTTTTCTGTGGAAAACGCAGCGGGCTGAAAAACAGCTTGCACAGGTTTGAAGGCCTACAGAGATTTTGAAGACCTTGGCACCAGCTCTGGGATTCTCAAACATCTTGGCATCGCACGGCCTACAGGATGGAAAGCGTTCCGCCACAAGTTCCATATTCAGGCTGTCAACGGTGGTTCCTCAACAAGCTGGTGTGCTGTGGAAGTGTAGGCCATGATTGGAGTCTTCCCCGGACCTCTCGTGTCTGGAAGGGGCACGCAATTTCTGGCGTCCAACTTGGTTGAGCACGCTTCAACGCACACTGCAGTTGCACCTGCACAGCCCTTGCGGCTGGCGGTGGGTTCAGGTGCTCTCTTCGACATTGCTCGAGCGCAGTGCGCCGCAGGTTCCTGACTTAAGCTCTTAGGTTGTGAAAGGTCTTCAAGGTGTTGGTGCTCTTTGTCGCCCCAATTTGGATGCCATGGCCTCATCGACGGCGGAACATAATTCCGCTTGGCTGGCTGTGGAGGCTCTTCTGGACAGCTCAAACCTAGGGACCTTGTTGAACCAAGCCTTCAACTTCGTGCCCAACGTGCAGCTTGCAGAAGTGGCTTGTGCGCGCCACCTCGCTAAGCTGAAGGAGGCCATTCCTATTATTGGGTTGGAGGCCATTGCTGGTTGGCGGATGCGACACCGCCAAAAGCGTGTGCTGGCACTTGTTTCGCCAGACAGCTCCAGGCCCTGTGCCCAGGTTAAGGTTTGGGTCGGAATGCAGCGGGCAAAGCATGGACTCATGTCGTGACTGGAGTGACTTCATGATTCTCACACCCCTCAAAGTCTTCTCGACTGAGGCCATTGCTCGCAACAAAGCCAGCTCGAATCGGTTTCACCGAAACGCTGAACTCGCACAGCTCTCGCACCGAATCCCAGCGCATTGCTTTTGTGAGCTCATCGGAGATCATGTCCTTGGTTGGTTCCAATCCACCAAAGCTGGTCGGTGGCTCCCACCGGTATGTGAGGGCTTGAATGCACGTCGCCCACTTCCTCGCCAGCTTGGCGCCACAACCCCTGCTTCAATGCCGACATATCGATTGCCAGGCGTTTGTCGCTGACAATGCTTGGACTGGTAGGGTTCATGTCATCAACAAAGCCACGACAATCCGACGCCCAGCAAATGAGCTTATGGTCAGCCGCTGCCACCTTCCAAGCCGAGTACCTCGAGCTTGAAGTGTCGACCTGCAGACTCTCTTCAATGTCTGCGACCCCCAGTCGAACACGTGACACCATGTCTTGTGCTCCAGCTGTGGCATATGGTCCGCCAGTAGGAGGAATCTTCCTCCTTGTGACTTGTGACCCTGCTTCTTTCCATTCTCATCCACGATCAGCTCTGCTGCGCGCGACGCATCCGTTACGGACAGGAGAACAGCCCATCACGAACCTGATGCCATTGTTGCTTGTTTTCTGAGCCACGCTCAGCAACTTGTTGGTGGCCTTCAAGTCCATGACAGTTGTGCTCTGCTTCCCTTGTAGTGCAGAAGACATATAGCTCAACTCAGTCTAGCGACCCATCCGATTGATCCCAGTACAGCTCTCATCTGAGACTGTTCCTGGCTGCCTGCTTGATCCGTGGGTTGCCTCATCGGTTCACGGTCCACATGCACCGGCTTGGTCTTCCGCAAAGTCTCAGGACTTGACATTCAGATGTAGTCGTCGGTGCTCTCAATCTTGCGTCCGCAGAAAGGGAAACGTCCGGCATCCGCCGAACCAAAAGTGAACCGTTGTTGAACCCAGTTCATCAGCTCATCCATCTTCTCATTGCCTGCCCAAATGAGGTCGTCCACATGACTGCGTACCATGCCGCAGGTCCGTCCTTCATCGCTTAGGCAAACTGCAGGATCGATCTCCGTGAGTCCTTGCTCAAGTAGTTCTCGGCGAAGTTCCAGCCAGAAACCTCGAGGAGCGTCCTTAGTGCCATAGACCGACAATAGTGCTATGAGGTAGGTCATTGGAGCGATGTTGTTTCCTTCCTCAGTAGGAATGCCATCCTTTGGTGCCATCAAAATCAAAGTCCTCTGAATTGGAGCTCCCTGAAGAAAGGCTACGCTGATATCTCCTGACTTCAGCTCCAGGTTGTTCGTGGCCGCATAGGACAGCACAAGTCCCTTCCTGATGACCTGAACCTGAACTCTCCTGTCCCATCTTGTTGGCCGTGGTTCCACCCACGGGTCCTTGTGTCTTCACCGGTAGTGGCGGCACCGGCGGTGGCTGAAAGCTTTTGGCAAAAGCTCCCCGTGGTGGGGTTTCAAACCCGGTTCCTTGTGGTAGCTCACGAGATGGTCCCATAACCTTTGAGGTTGGTGGCATGTAGCCCAACTCAGTCCTCAGCCGCCTGTCGATCTCATCCGGCGACAACATCAGATCAGAAGGCGTTGCGCCTCCATCTCTGAGGCTCTCTGCTGTTGAGCGTCCAAGGGCTCCGGCTCATCGTCTCCTGGATCGGCCCCATTCCCACGTACCACCATGTAGGAGAAGGCGTCCTGGTTCGTGTTCTCGAGACCCACAGAGAAATAGACCACCCTAGGCTTATCGCCCTTCTTTGATCCCTTCGAGGATGAAGATGACCCTTTTCCATTTCCGAATGATGTGAACTTCCCTTTTCCCCTGGAGCCGCCTTTCTTGCCCTTGCCTTTGATCTCCTCGAAGGACAGATAGGATCTCTCGCCCTGTGGCCCGTCTGGCCACAAGCACGGCATCAAGGACCTTAGTACGTAGTTTGAATCATTCACTGGAGTGTTCACTCCTCTCTGCTCGGATTGGGTCCTGCTGTACTAGAGCCAACTCGGTTTCAACGGCGTCAATCATCATGTCCAGGTCCTCAGCGCTACAGACCTGAGCATCGATGGCCTGTTCAGAGAACCATGCAACCACTTCCTCTTCAATCTCACGTTCTCGATCATCCATGCGCCGTTGTCATCCTCAGCGAAGTAGGCTTTGTCCTCTTCCTGGTAGGCCTGGTAGGCAGTCTGGTAGGCCGCCGTCTCGCCACCTCCGCCGCTCTGGTAGTTTGAGATTTCCTCAACATAGGGCTCCTCAACCATGTAGCTCAAGCGGTGGTTCCAGCTCTTTGATGGGCTCTCATAGCGACCATGTCCCGTCCATCAAATCGGCCATAACCTTATTTTCCTTTACCGCTGCCTTTGGACTCCTTCTCATGAACCTGGCCAAACTGCTCCCGTAGGGCGTTGTTGAGCCTCGCCATGTCTGACAAGTCATTGTTGCAGACCGTCCTGATCATCTGCATCTCCATGCGGCCCAACCCACTGTGTTGAAGCAGCTGTTCACCAAGTCCATCTCCCGCAATTGGGTCCACCAAGCTTGCCGACGCAAGCAGTAGCTGCTCATCGGCCCTCCATGTTGTCTTGACAGGATGCCAACTCCATCTTGGTTCCAGCCTGGTAGAGCTCCATCGTGGCCTGCTTCCTCATAGGCAGCAGCTGTTTCTCCAGCTCGGGCAACAGCTCCTTGGCTTTCGGGTCTGCACCGACCCACTGAGGTTTGAAGACCCCGTACCTCAGCGTATCCAAAGCCATGGCGATCCCGCTCGTGAGGGCTGAAAGCACGGCTTGGCAAACCGTGGTGGTAGCGGGAGCTATGACAGCTCCGCTGCCAGTTTCAACAAATGGCGGATGCGACACCGCCAAAAGCGTCCGCTGGCACTTGTTTCGCCAAACAGCTCAAGGGCCCTGTGCCCAGGTTAAGGTTTGGGTCGGAACGCAGCGAGCAAAGGCATGGACTCATGTCGTGACTGGACTGACTTCATGATTCTTGCATTAGGTTCTTTCAGGGAGTGCTACGAAAGAATGCCATTGCGGCGTCCTGGCGGTTTTGTGGTGGCCTCCTTACACTACAGCGTCCCTTCAGTGACGGAGGTGTCACCAAACACCGAAGGTTGCAGTGCGCTGCAGCCGTTCTGCCATCGGTTGTTGGCGCGGGTCTTTCGTCAAGCTTCAACCGCGCCCGCAGCTGACGCTCCTGCGGGCCCTTTTTTCAAGCTGACTCGCCCAAGTACGCTTCCCAAACTATGGACTCTTGGGAATTGACCGTGTTTTTGAGGGATGCCAGTCGAAAACCATTACGGTTTTGTCCATGGATTGTATCGGTGAGGTTGCTTCTTGGATGTTCTCGGCCCTCCAACAGGTTGCCCCACGTGCACCTAGCATGTTGCGAGAAGCTCGCGCAGCCTAGGTTTTCTGTCACATCGGTTTGGGTTTAGTTCGTTAAATCACAAAGATCGGCTACCCTAAACCGCCAATCCGACGGATGGGCAGCGGTATACAATGTTTTCTTTAATGATTAATCCAACCTATGAGCGATGGCTCCAACCTAATAGTAAAGAATGCCAGTGGTGCTGCCTGGGCGGCGTTTCATTTTTAACACTTTTGGGATAGATATATTGAAGCTTGGGGGTATTGAAGGGCACCCGGCGGAAGTACATAGCCATATAGAGAGGTCCCAGCGAGCTGGAGAAGACCAAAGACCAAAAGCAAACTAGCATCCTTGCTCCTAGTACGGCCAGGTGCTCCTAGTAGCTTCTTGCTCCTAGTAGCGACGCCCTTTGTTAGTAGCGTCCTTGCTAGAGCCAAAGGTTCCTTCACCGGAGGTGTGGGCTCGGTTGCGGCCACTTCAAGATTGGACGACTGAACAAGGACGAAGGTTCGAAGAGGCGTGGACGGGTCCATGCGGGGGTTGAGGAATTCCAACTTCTTGAGCCAAATGGCTAGATGGCTAGTTAAGGGGGGGCTGAGGGGGCTAGGCGGCTAGCCACTAGAAGATACTAGAAGCCACCTCAGCATCTCGGTTTGCCTTGAGGGGGCAGGAGATTTGGTCCCAACTGGAGACGATTGCTTGGAGGGCCAGCAATGGCAGAACCAAGGGAAGTGGCTTGCATCACGGGGGCGCCTGGTGCGCTTCACCCCTGATTTTTGCTTCCTTGCTCCTAGTAGCGGCCAGGAGCCCCTAGTAGCGTCGTTGTTCCTATTATTAGTAGCTTCTTGCTCCTGGTAGCGATGCCCTTTGTTACCTACTTGGGAACAAAATCACATGAAGGGGTGCGAGGGGGCATAGATTCAGCAGTGCGACTGCGCCTTGAACAGGAAACGGGAGCGCGTTCAACAAAACATACAAACAAAAGGAAAGTCACCATGCTCAACCATAGCCAACATCAGGATCAAAAAGCAATCTGGCAAACTTTGGCTCAAGAATGAACAGGACGCAGTGCTGCTCTGCAGTTTTTGGACGCATTATATAATCAACACATGCTAGCAAAGGGCTAGTTGAGACCATGAACATATTCAACGCAGAGGTTGCCAGTGTGACCGTGACCGTGCCTTCTCAAAGCCTTGCGAAGATCTTCTGCGACAGGGACCTGCAGTATATCGCTGCACAATTGAATTGGATTTTCAACTGCCTCGCTAACAACCAAAAACAACCCTGACAACCGGTTCAATGGAGAACCATCACAGTCCTTCATCACCGACGGCATATGAGATCAGGCACAGCCCTAGCCAAACATCTTCCTGGTCCTATGCCGCTCCTAACCAAATGAATTTGGCTAATCTTTGCTGCAACGAGGTGCTCATGACAGATCTCATCCTTGTTGAATATTGAATATTGAGTTCTCTAGTCTTGGATTGGCACAAACCTCCCCAAGACAAAGAAGAAGCGTTCTAACAACCGTTCTTCAGTTCAGGACAGCGTGACAAAAGCGTCGTCAAATTGTTGTCACAAAAATTGCGCGACGCAAGCCGACAATCAGCTTTCATGTTTTTGTCGACGCATTCGCCTGAAGCTCCAGGGTTCCGGATTGCATCTGCAAGCTCAGTGCCGAAGCCTTACGCCGTTAGGTCCCAAAGGGCTGGGGAATCTGGAAGCAAACCAACAGGCAAATAAACCTTCGATAAGTTGTCTTCATTTCATCCCCTTCATTTCAACAGGAGCACTTGAACACAGCTAAATGGTGCAGAAATTTGCATGCGGAGGCTCTCGGATAGTGAAAAACCAAGCCTGTAGCCCTTTTTTGTTGTTGTTTTGTTTTGTTCTTTTTGTTCTTCCGCTCTGCCCCCGTACTATTCAATCAAGAGGGCATTTAATTAACAGAAAACGAACGGGACGCTCCGCTCCTAGCTGCTGGACGCAGGATAACTCACGCTTCTTTGAAGAAGCGCTCGTATTCAGTTGTTTCCGAGATTTTAAGGGGCACTTAACTGATGCACTATGTTCCTGGAGGAAATACACAGGTAAGCTGCAGGGTGGCGCAGCATGTTGCACTGAACCTGTCGGTTCAATTTCTTGTACCCATTCATCTTCGTGATTGTTGATGAAGATTCAAGCTTTGCACGAGAGCTAAGCATGCTTTGCAGACTGATAACAGTGGCCACAGCCACGGTTTACCATAAGCGGGGATTACACACACATTGTTCTAAGACAGCCGAAGAAGTTCTGCTAGCTGCTAGCTCTCACATCGGCAGCCATGTTTGTATGAAACCTGCATCAACACCCCACAATGCAATATGTCAAGCACGCTGTGGTGCATTGTTGTTCTACATCTGCACAAGGCACACAAGCGAGGATCAACATTATCTTGGTCAGTCTGCGGAAGCGCCGTGTGGGTCAGGACGCCAAATGCACAAATGGTCAATGGAACGGTTCTCGCTTTTTGAGTTGCGCAGTTGCTCTCGTAGCAACTCACGAAGCAAATGTAATTTATTGAGGCTTCTAAAGCACGAGCAAGGTTGAAGCTTCTTAGAATCATGATTCCGCCCGCTTTCAACAAATCATTACAAAGCACATTCCACACACAGGCTGTATTGACGCGGCTGTCACGTTGTCACAACTTCTTGTTGTTCTGTTTTTTCCGACTTGAGGTTTCCAAAGGAATCAGGCATCGTGTTGTGTACTTTTGCTAAGTCAGGGGCATGCAGCCACTGCCTGGAGGATTGTGTGGCATTTGTCACATATGCATTAGCCGCATTCCTCGCTACTAGGTTGGAGGCCATTGCTAGTCGGTTAGTTTCCATCACACTACGTTGGACACCATTGCTTCTAGGTTGGAGGCCATTGCTAGTATGTAGTTCCTGTGGCAGGTCAAAGAATGCACGCCTTCCACACCACGAAGGTGTCATACCGCCATAGACATTGTCTCCAACAAGCGGATGCCCCTGCACTGCATACACAGGCGAAAAGCTGCGTGACCAATGCGAACATGAACGCACAAGAACTGCTGTCTTACTACTATTCCGGACTATTGCACCACTTGAGCAACACGCAGTTTGACGCGCATTGAATTCCATTAGGAACGAGAAGCAAGGATGCTGCTAGGAGCAAAGGGCATCGCTACAAACGGAGCAAGGACGCTACTAGCGGCTCCTGGCCTGACTACTAGGAGCAAGAGGACGCTACCTTCAACTTCGCTCTCAGGTCTGTGACGTCTGTGGGGTTCTGTTCGGCAAACAGCACACAATTGGAGCGAGACAGGGTTACTTAGATGCAGGGAAGGGATTTCAGACTTCAAGAAAAGAAGCAACACGAACCCTGTTCACAAGAAGAAGGATGCGTGTAGCCAAACCAAAAGCCCTTGGCAAAACGGCCGAACCAGGAGTAGAAACCCGTGTAATGACAATCATGCTAGAATAGGCCTTTGAAAGAAGTTGACACTCACATGCATTCTAATACGTCTACCTTAGCCACTCCTTGCTCCAAAGGTACCAAAGGTATCGATTGTCAGTGCTGCACCTAATTTGCGTGCAAGCAGGAACAATGCTTCTTCCTGCCTTGTGGCTCATGTGGCATCGAATCTGGTGTGTGCGTCCTGATGGAAACTCAACAGCTGCAGCCGTTGGCCTTCAGTTTGGGCCCACTCATGAACTCAACTGAACTCCTGTGTGCAGGCGCACCTGGCTGAGTTCAGAGCATTTGTCTCAATCTGTGACCCAACTCTGAACTGCCATAAGCAGGCGATCAGCTTCAGTACATTGCCCAGCCGCCGAGCCACTTAGTTTTGAATTCTGGAGCTATTAGGTTGGAGGCCATCGCTATTATCAGGTTGGAGGCCATTGCTTCTAGGTTGCAGGCCATTGCTAGTAGTTCCTGTCTCAGGTCAAAGCCTGGTTTCTTTCCACCACCGTCAATGAAATTGATCGCAACACCTTCATTAAGCTCAAGAGCTTTTCCTGTGGATCCAGTAGCGTGACAAAGTCAACCACCTCAAGATCTGTCACGTTCTCAAGATTCAGAACTTGAGAGAAACCATTTCGCTGAACACACTGATGCTAGTCAGGAACTGTGATGCAACATGATGCGATATGTCAAAGTTGGTACCAGCGAAGGAGCCGCGAGAATCACCCAGGCCATAGCGCAAAGGTCGCTGGGCTAGTCCCACACTTTGGGGAAAGCTGACAATTATTTCAGGAACTTCTTGAACACGCCATTAGTAGCGTCCTTGCTCCTAGTAGCGTCCTTGTTCGGTTGGAGGCCATCACTTCTTTGTGATTCTCTCTGTTTCTTTTTTCTCGCTTGCAGCGGAGCCACCTCGGTCAAAGCGAAGCGCCCGGTAGGGGATGTGAAACTTCTGGACGAGCCAAACCTCAGCTTTTCAACTCGTCATGCATGCGGTCTAAGTTTTGGCCAAGCCAACCGTTTGCAGCCTCACAGCCGCTCTCAAGCGGCGTTTCTCAGTTTCTGCGATAGGGGGATGACATACTTCTGGTCGCTATGGGCTCCTGCTGGAGATGAAAGAACTATCCGCTTTTTGTTCTCGGAACTGGCTCTACTTGCATCCAATGTTGAAATTAAACAGCTGGGTGGTGGAAATGAGGATGTGCAAGAATGATGCAGGATGGGCACGGTGTGCCGGAATCGGTTAGGTCTGTGGCCAAAGTAGCATGGGTGCAGCAGACATAGCATTTCAAGGCACACATGCAATGTAGTAATATTAATAGTATGCAAGTAATAGCGATGGCCTCCAACCTACTAGCGGTGGCCTCCAACCTGAAGGGAGAGTGCTTCAAGACACGTTCCAATGTTCCGTCACCCCCACTTCAGAGCACAGCTTGGCCTGCACCCAACCCTCGTCGTGCCAAACGAGAAAGAACTCTAGATCGATGATCCAAGCATGCCAGCAGCGCATAGGAAGCATGTCGTAGTATCAAATTTAGTTTCTTGGACACGAAAACGCTTAAGGCAGACAAGGATGAGGATAGGTGAAAGCAAGGATGAAGCACGATGGACAAGGATGGGGATGAAGAAGGATGAGGACGAATGAAAGGGAACTTTTCTTGGCGAGCGCCACCAACCCCTCTTCTTTGCCAATGTGCTCTGTGATTGCACATTTTGCCACACTGATCTGAACAAGCCTGGATGAAAAATGGTGGACCTGAATCCCAAGCACCTGCGCGGTTGCGTCGTGACAGGGGTCAGCTGGATTATGCACGACTGCATCAAATTGCCGCGCCTTCCACCAAGCACATGTACTCTTTGCAAACCTGCAGTAATGAGGACATTACTAGTAGTAGCTCCTCTCTACTAGTAACTAGTAGTCCCCCTCCCCCTCCCCCTTTCATTTGCTTTTCCCTTTCGTCTTGGCTTTCTGTTCCTTTCTTTTTTGGTCCTTTTCCGTTTCGTCCTCATTTGTGGTCCATGTCTTTCATTTCCTGTCATGTGTTTTCATTGCGGTTCCTCAGTTCTTCTATCCTTTTACTGTTGTTCCGTTACCTCTTTCCTTTCCTCCCTTTCCTCCCTTTCCTCCCTATCACTTCACCTGCAAACCACCTCCATGAGGCGGAACAGGTGGGAAGCTTATAGGTCGGATTTTGGATCGCCTGACTTCACCTTTGTGGCAGCGAAGAGAACATTCTACTAAGATAGCTTTCAAGACCTCCTTGTACAAAAATCGTACTTGAACTTCCAGTCGCGCGAAGTCCACAGAGTGGGAAAACCTCACCAACCTAGTCCTACAGCATGCAAAGGGGCGAGACGTAGTCATTCTTATTACCGCGAATGCTCGCATATATGACAGCGTGCCTGGATTCAACAAACATGGAGAAAAGGTGTTATTCAAAGTAATTCCTGCTGTTGGTATCTTTATGCAATATATATGTTTTATGATTGTTTTCCATCAGGTTATTGTATCTAATTATGTGAATTCTACTTATCCCTTCCTCCTTGCAAAAACCCACTGTCACTCACTATTACTTTTATCGGCGTTCTTTATAGTATTGGTTCCATATCTTTTTACATTGACGATTTCATTGGCAAGTGTTTCCTCAGCCTAAAACAATTGCTATTATAGAACATTTTTATCTTTTCTTTTCTGCATCCAAGGTTGTTAGTTGGTGGGATGATCCCGATCATACAGGTTCTGTCCGTGACCTCAAAAAGCTTCGTAAATTGGTTCACAAGGCTCCACCAATGGGTTCCACAGGCAAAGAACAGTTTCCCAAACATTACTTGTAGAAGGAGAAATGATTATAGTCGACTATAGTTCTAATAGCCTTCCATGCTTGAATTGCGTTCCCGTCCGTTGCGTGACCATATGCGAGCTGACCCAAACCCTTTATTTCAAGCTGTCTAATGCTATAAAAACGGAATCGCCCCACCTTTCTGGCTGCAAACCTCAGGCGGGAGGCCCAGAAAAGCAACAAATGTATCTTGCAACTTGATAGCGGTGGCCTCCACCTAGAAGCGATGGCTTCCAACCGAAAAACACTTAGGGCTCTTGCTGAAGACGTGCTTCATACAACCCCCGGTAGCCTGAGCAAGCATGGATGGCATGAGCAGGCGTGCCAACATGCTTCACATGATTGGTTGCAGCACACCTTACACTCTAAGCAGCGGAAAACGTTCAAAAAGAGACTCTGAGAACCACGCATGGTGCCCAAAGCAAAACTCCAGAAGTGTTGACTGAACAGCGCATGGATTGAAATCTTCCGCTGAAAAGTTCGCCAGCAACACTCACTACAAACATGAATCCGCCCATGATAGGGGAGCGTGCCATGAAGTTTGTTGTTTGCAGGGGCGCTACCTACAAGGGAAGAGTTTCAGTTTCAGGCAATAAAAAATGATGGCAATTGCCAAGCAACCCAAACTACTGGTTGCTAGGGGGAAACATCTTTCATAGGCCAACTGCTTGGCGAGCTCCACGATTATTCCCGTACAACCTTCTAGTCTGCTGTGTTTAGCTTGGAGTGCTTTGATTAGCTTTGTTGCGCTCAAGTTTTTCTTGGTTCACCTGGTCATGGAGAGCTTCTTTTGGGCGACACAGCTCGCTCAAATGTAGGCAACATTATGCAAGGATATGCAAGGCCTGATGCAACCGCAGTGGCCACAGGCAAACATGCCCAACATGCTCCACAAGCCGTATTCGCACTGGGCAGGGGATGCGGACGAACCTACACCTTAAATACTTCGAAGGCTGTTGATTGTAGCCAGAGAGTGCCATGAGCAATGGCCTCCAATATACTAGCGATGTGTCCCGAACGCCAAAACATGAAAGGCCCACAGCCGCACAAATTTAAGCCCCAAACACTTCAACACGTTGGCTTTCATTGTCTGGCTCTCAGTTGGCTCAGGCAACGGCAGTCAAGCCGATGAACAAGTCCGCAGCTCACACCTCAGCACCATTGACTACGGCACGCGACAAACTGCGCTGGAGCGGCCAAAACATGGCTCAACTTTGCCATTGAACAAATTAGCCCAGCTGGAGACCCCAATAGCAAGATACAAACCGGGACAAAAAGAAAAATCTGGAAACAGCTGCTGTTTTCAACACATCGACCATCTCTTCCTTGGACACCATCATCACATAACCGGGACACCATCACATCATGACCGCGCCACCGTCACAACACGACCGGGACACCATCAAAACATGACCGGGACACCATCACAACATGACCGGGACACCATCAAAACAGGACCGGGACACCATCACAAC
>CAXAMN010013636.1:98055-114764 GCA_963970005.1 Durusdinium trenchii | reverse complement strand
GACCGGGACACCATCAAAACAGGACCGGGACACCATCACAACATGACTGGGTCACAATCAAAACATGATCGGGACACCATCAAAACATGACCGGGACACCAGCATCACATGACCCGGACGCCATCAAAACATGACCGGGACACCATCCGCCCACCAGCTCTGACGGTGACCCGACGGCGCCCGTCCGCCTATTAGTTTTGCAAGACCCCATAGCATGGCTATTGGGGAATTACATCCAAACCACCCACAAGCAAGTTGGTTAGTCCATTTGGGTGGTCGACTACTGTGGCCTTGTGTGGTAGCTAAGCAGTGCATCATTGAGCAAGGAGGTGGTCTGAGGACATCTTCAAGACTGGGCCCACTCTCGAGTTCGGCGGGTGAACCCGGCACAATGTGCGTTTGCCTGAGATCACTTTGCGTTGGCCTTGGGTTCTTCCTGATCTTGTCCGTGGACGCAATGGAAGGTTACGATTTGCTTTTGCAAAGACTGACGTGTCGTTGCTATAGTCTTTGACCAATCTATGTAGAAAAGCACGTTCACAAAGGTCAACGGAAAGAAACCAAAGCAAGGAGCGCCGCAGCCGAAAACTGTGAACGGTTCATGATCGAGACCGATCGCATGTTTCAGTTGACAAGCACAAACCAGTTGCGCACTCGCTCGTTGGCTCAAGAAAACAAGGGACGACGTGCCGATCCCGACTTTTGCGCTTGATCTTCCTTGGGTTATGAGTCCTTTGATCTTTGGCGGCCTTCGGTGCGGCAGATGGAGCAGCGGCGGCGGCGCCAGCAGCAGCGGTCTCGCGAGAGGAAAGAGGCAGCAGAGAGCCAGCCCGACAGGGCACCACAGATGGAGATCGGCGCTGCAGATCGCCGGTTGGACGCTCTGATTGAAGAGGAGCTGAAGACCAAGGCGGCGAGGGCGCAATCAGTGCCTGTGCGAGCGGCTGAAGTGAAAAGGCTGGGCGTGGCAGCTAGCGCTGGTTCTGGCCATGGAGGCCCTCCAATGGTGGCAGCATCGAGTGGTGAACGCCTTTTGAAGGAGGCTGAGGAGACCTTCGCCCGGGAGGTCAAGAAGATGACGGACGGGGGGGATTCAGCTTCGTTCACCTGGGCGCCGAGCGCCCAGGCAAAAAGACGGCGAGAAGCCAATGAGGAGCCTGCAAAACCTGGAGGACTACCTGACACTCCTCCCGGTCTCGCTCGTGTACATGATCCTCGAGGTCGTGGAGATGGATTGAACGGTTCAGCGAACATGATGAAGCCGCTGGACTCGGTGACAGCAGCGCTGCCCGAGGCAATGCGCAACCTTGAACTACCCCCACTACCAGCACCCTCGGCTGAGAATGCGGCCCTGTTGTTTGGAGACTGGCTGACGGTGATTACTCCATTGATGGGAGGCCTCAGCACATCGTCCAAGGAGTTTTGGGATTGGGTGCAACGGGAGGTGGATGTCAAGTACAATGAATGGCTCCTGGCGACACCATTGGCTCGGTTGAGAATCAAAGTTGAAGAGCAGGTGTCTCCACGGTTTCAACGATTGGACCAGCGGGCAAGCTCAACATTGTTGGCCGCGCTTCCGGAGCCTGTGAGAAGAGACATTGTAGCAAGTCGAAGGGTGGCTACTCAGGCCATTTTGTACAAGCTCTTCACCATCTACCAGCCTGGTGGTAATGCTTGCAGCCTGACCGAGGTGAAGTGTGGCAGCTCCATCCAGGACACTTTGAGCGCCGTTCGAAAGTGGCGCAGGTGGCTTTGTCGAGCGGAAGAATTGCGGACTCGATGGTCTTAATCCAGGCCCTGTCCAAGATTGCAGAGAACCTCACCAAGCACGGGGGAAGCCAAGTGGGTTTCCGCATTGCAGCTGCTCGACAAGAAGTAGGCCCACACTGATCGCCACCAAGGAGTTTGCAGAGTTCCTACAAGCCGAGGCGGAAGATTTGGCGTTGACTATGCCCCAGCCGACCTCGACCAAGACTACTAGTCCTGCAGCTGGAAGCCAACTTGCGGGGGGAGCTCAACCAACAATCAAAGCCTTGGGGGGAGGACAGGTCAGTGGAGATGGGCAACAGAAATCAAAACAAGCGTGCCGCTACTGGGGAAGCTCAGCTGGATGCAAGCGGGGTGAATCTTGCACCTTTGCTCACTCCTGGGAGGGCATCAACAAAGCAGACAGGTGTTTCCACTGCTCCGGGGAGAACCACTTCGCCAAGGACTGCCCATATGGTCGAGAGCGATCAGGGAGAGATGGGAAGAGGGCTGCCAAGTTGAAAGGGGGTGGAAAACTAGAGAAACCAGAAGATGTGAACAAACCTGGGACTTCATCGACTACATCGACGACACCAACACCATCGACCTCACCGACTTCACCGTCCAAGGAGGATGAGAAGAAAGAAGGGGGTTCAGTTCAGGGTGGAAAGGTGGAGGACCCAGCCAAGGAGCTGATTTCTGAGGCCGCTTCATTGCTGAAGTCGCTGCGGGCCATGAAGAGAGTCAAACTGAAGCAGGTGAGCCTAGATCATGGGCATACAGCCAAAGATCGATTCGCTTTGAATGGTGGAGCGACACACGCATTGCGAATGGCTCACCAGCATGAACGTGATGATTTGCGCCCAGTGGAGGTAGAGCTCGCCCAGGGCACCACCACTTTGTACAAGCATCCCAGCCACAGCACGCTTCTTTCGTTGACTGAGGTGGAGCCCATCATACCGCTGAGTCTCCTGGTTGAGAAGGGCTTCAACATCTCGTGGAGGAAGACAGGCTGCTCGATTCGACATGCCGACCATGGGGAAGTGGCATGTGTGCTGAGGTTTGGGTGCCCGGTGATGGATCGCCAAAGCGCTCTTTCGATGCTGGACAGGTTTGAAGCGGAAGAGAAGGGTGCCCATGAATTGGATCCTGAGCAGCTGGCTTGGTGGGGCACCAACTTCCCTGAGGTACCACCTGAGGTACTACGCTATATGGGAGGCCAGGGACGGGAGTCGGAACAGCCTCCATGGAACAGGAGAACAAGGCGGACTCATGCCAATGCCAAGGGGGTGATCATCAACCAAGAAATGGAGTGGGATTGGAGGAGATTCCTTCGTTTGGCTGCACTTGGACACCTTGCTGGGGTCGCAATACAGCTTGCATAATCCACAGGTTTGGGCCTACGTTTGTGGGGTTGGCTTCGAAAGGAAAGGTGGCAGCGATTCTGGGAGGCCCTCCATGCCGTACCGTGTCGAGAATGCGAAATGGCTCTCCACCAGGGCCAAGACGACTCAGGGGCAGGGGCGCAGACCGATGGCACCTACCGCACCTCCAGGACTATGAGCTCAACCTCGTGAACAGCGATTCAGCCCTCTGCTTGAAACAGATGGCACTATGGGTGCGGGCGCAGGAATGCAAACGCTGGAAGCAGGATGTTGGGATGCTCCTGGAATCTCCGATGGACCCGGCGTCCTACTTGAAGGACGAGGAGGAGGCGAAGACAGCGCCATCGTTTTGGAGCTTCCCGTCCTGGTTGAATCAAGGAGGACTAAGCCTCATACACTTCGATCAAGGATCGATGGGCCATGCAAGAAGAAAGCCGACGACGATCCTTTTGCCAGAGCTACATCAACTACAAGGACTACGAGGAGATGGCCATGAACCTGGACCACTTCCTGCATCATTGTCAAGGAGAATGGATGCATCAAAAGAATGGGCAGCTTGGGCTCCAGGCCTGGTGAAGGCGATTCAGCACTCGATGACCTGGTTTCTGTCGTCCTTGACGTTGGAGGAACAGGGGGAGTGCACACCACAAATGGCTAAATTGGACATGGATGCTTGGAGACGTCATGTACACCAAGGGCGCATTCCGTTCAGATCGGACTGCCATATTTGTGCAGAAGCGATGGGGTGCGACGCTCCGCACCGTCGAGCTGGAGGGGCATCCACTCACTTCGTCCTGTCGGTCGACATTTGTGGCCCCTTTGAAGCAGGGAAAGACTATGGGACGGGCATGCTCTGCCGCTATGCATTGGTTGGAACGGTGGCAGTACCCATCCTGGGTGATCTTCCGGGAGCAGGCGATGAACCTTGTGACCACCCTGAGGCTTTGAAGGAGGTGCCTGAATTGCCAGAGCTGGAGGAGGAAGCCGAAAAGGTGACCGCGGAGGAGGCTGAGGGGGTGAATCGGGACTTTGGTGAGTCTGAAGATGGGGAGATTGCTAATCCACGGAGGCCATGCACTTCCAGAACCTCACCGTCGTTGAAGTGATGCAGAACAGGTCGGTTGGCTCCATCGTCCAGGCCTTGTCAAAGGTGTATGCCAAGTTCAAGTCGCTGGGGGTTCAGATTTTCCGCCGCCTCCATAGCGATCGTGAGAAATCGTTTTTGGCCAAACCGGTGCAACGCTGGTGTCAAACTCGAAGCCTCCTACAATCTATGACAGGAGGAGATGATGCAAAGAGCAACGGCCGCGTTGAGTCGGAAGTCAACCAGATCAAGCGGCGCACTCGACTCCTTTTACATGAGAGTGGGCTCCCTCATGGGTTCTGGGTGTGTGCATTGAGGCATGCTGCAGAGCACCGTCTTCGAGCTCAACTACATCGTCTGGGCGTGGTGACTCGTCCAATGGTGAGATTTGCTGCAACTATGTCTGTAAAGACGAAACGATGGCATCGTTCTGGACAGTTGAGCAATCCCTTTCGAAGCATGCAAATTCTGGGCCCTAGTCCCTTTATGTCCAACGGCTGGCTGGCAAGAGACCGTCGAGGCCTTGTTCAACATGTGAGGTCACAAGCTGAAGGCGCTGATCATGCACACCATGAGTTGCAATTAGCTGATGCAGCGGCCCTTCAACCAGTTCGACGTCGCCTTCATGGAAAGCAACCACCATGAGGGTCCTTTGGAGGGGGTGGTTGGGGCTTTGTACCAACCTGCGTTGACTGCGCTGCAGGTTGGGGGGGATGACCTCCTTGGCTTTTGATTCTGAGCCTCTTGAATCTGAGCCCTTTGATTCTGAGCCGCCGGATTCGAACTGTTTGGACTCGCTGGACTGGGGATGGGAGGATAGCCATGTGAGTGGGGGGACCACATGCCCGTCGAGACCTTCTACCGGGACACCACCGACTACCAGAACTATGGCGGAGAACCATGGCGGAGGTAAGACGGAGGACCTTGGCGGAGGAAAGGCGGAGGACCAAACCCTAACCAGTGATTGGGAGGAGCAAGAGAAATTACATGAGCAGGAGCTGTTTGAGCACTGGTCATTGAAGAGATTGTGGTGTGATGAACTCCGGGAGATTGCCGTGGGCGCGGACAGGGAGAATGGCTTCAATGGCTGGAAACGACTGTGCGCTTGAAAGAAGCGGCCCTGGAAGCACAACATCAAGAGCTGGAGAATGCTATGTGGGCAAAATTCGGTGAATGAGGCATTCCATGCAACAGCAGGAACGTTTTCGAGGCCGAGCACGGTGCTCCAGACTTATACAGTCCCCCTCCAACAGGTCCGCCGTGAATTGGAGAAGTGGAAGGAGCCGCTGACGGACGAGTACATGTCGCTCACCTCCAATACCCGCGCTCTGCGACCCACCACGGTTGAAGCTTTGAAAGACCACCCGAACTATGCCGAGATGGAAATAGCGCCAGCCATGGTTGTCCCCACGGTGAAAGCACCGTTTGGAAAGCATCGTGCGCGCATGGTCATCTGCGGAAACAGGGTGGAGTGGGCTGATCCAGACCAGGCATCAAAAGCAGCTCCACCAGATCACCAGGACGATGGACGTGAAGTTCTCTTTGGGAACTATGCGGGCGGGGCGGACGCCACTCTGCTGCGGTGTCTTTTCCGCAAGGCCGCCAATGAAGCCTGGACCCTAGGGTCCATTGATGTTAAAACGGCATTTTTACTAGCACCACGCCAACGGGCGAAGGAATCACTGCTCGTAGCAGTACCGCCCCGTGTGCTCGTAGAAGCTGGCATCGTCAATGAGTCCGAACGCTGGATCATCGACAAGGCCATGTACGGCCTAGAATCCAGTCCTGCTGATTGGAGGATCTACCGGGACTCCATGCTCCAGAAGTTCAAGTGGAACCTCAATGGAGTTCAACATGAGTTGAGGCCTACGCCGGAGGGGAATCTTTGGCAGGTGATCGCCTGCCCGACAAGTGAAGTTGAATACGCTGCTGGCTATGTGGCGGTGTACGTGGACGACCTGCTGGCGGTGGGTCCGGATGATGTTGTCCGGAGTGTGCTCAAGCGCATCACGGAGGAATGGAAGTGCTCAGATCCTGAGTTTGTCCAAGATGGACGATGGATGAAGTACTGCGGCTTCGAATTGTCGTGGGACAATGCCAAGAGCGAGCTGATCATCGGCCAGAAGGCCTATACCTTGGATTTGCTCAGTCGCCATGAACCTGCAGCACACAAAGCCACACCTCTGCCAGGAACACTATGTGATGACCCTGAAGAAAATCCAACTGCAGAGCAAATCAAATCTGCTCAAGGGCTCGTCAGTGAATTGCTTTGGCTCAACGAGAACACGCCCTGATTTGTCCTTTGCAGTGGCCTGGCTTGGTCGGGGTGTGGGCAAATATCCAGCTCGTGTTTGTGAATATGGTAAGCATGTTTTGGGCTATGTCACCAACACCTCCAATGTCTGTTTGAGATACGGAAAGTGTTCACCTACTCTGGAGGATGGATCTGATTTGGCCATTAAGAGCACCATGACGAAGTTGGAGATTTTTTGCGATGCCTCTTTCGCCCCGCCGGGTGGACGAGGACAACAGGGGGTCATTGTTCGCTGTGGTGGCGCTCCTGTTCAGTGGGAGTCAAAGTTGCAACCTTTTGCCACTCTCTCCAGTTCGGAAGCCGAGATTTGCGGCTACTTGGATGGTGTGGTGATGGGGGAATCCACCAGCGCCATTGTGAACATTTTGGAGCAGGGGATGCTGGATGATGAGCTGGGGGTTTTGTATGGGGACAGCCAAACTGGTTTGAAGATTTTGCAAGCCCCGGACGGTGCCTGGCGCACAAGGCATTTGAGGCTTCGGTGCTTTGCAATTCGTGAACGTGTCAACATGGGGCTGTGGAAGGTGAGACACTTGGCAGGCGCAAAACTCGCGGCGGATTTGCTCACCAAGCCGGTGACGCAGTTGGGTGCCTGGCAGGCCTTCATGCTCTTCATGAACTTGCGCGCTGCAGCTTCGAAGGCAGCGGATGGCGAGGCAGCTGATGAGAGTCCTGAGACTCCGGGGGAGCGACGGTCCAAAGTGGCTGTGCTTGCAAGCGTGGTAGCCGGCTTAGCTGCTTGGAGACCACTTGAAGCCTTGAGCAAATTGGCTCGGCTTGTAGGCATCGCCGCGGTAGTTGCTCGCTTAGCTAGCTGTTGGAGAGATCATAAAAGAGCCGCTGGCCAACAAGATCCGCTGAGGGAAGATGAACCCAATGGCATTTTCCAATCACCCCAAGTGGTGAGAACTTCTAGCCTTCAAGGCTCCTGGAATGGGGGGAGCGCGGATGCGCTTGGCAGCCTTTCGATCGCCGCTGCCGCAGACTGGACCGCCTTGGGAATGGTATTCATTCTCCCTACCACCTCAAGGGCGAGACCGGTGGGGACGGCTTGCTGATGGATGGTGGGTTCGCCACCATGTGAAACCGAGGGTCCGACCTTTTCATCCGCTTCATCGCCAAACGCCGGTTGAAGGCAGCCGCCTCCAGAACCTGAGAACGGTGGTGGTTTGGTGCCATGGCGAGAAGCAGGTGATCCAAGATGATTGGCGAGATGGTACCTCGCCAGTGATGCCTCCAAATGAGCCATGGGTTGGCTACACCTTTTTTCAAGAGATCACTCCGGAGGGGACCGGGGCGACTCAAGAGACTTTGACATCGGGGAGCTCTTCAACCCCCCAACCTGTGAGCTTGACTACATCCTCGATGGGCAGCGGCTCATCTGGCCCGCCGCCAATGCCGAGGCCAACCGAACAGCTCACGGTGCAGCCAGTGCCAAGGCCATTGCCAATAGAGCAGCCCACGGTGCCGGAGTCAGAGGAGCTGTTGACGGATGTGCGCTATGCCCGAATGGGCACCAATGACACTATTAGTTCCTCGGGCGCTTCCGGGGGGCGGCAAGGCTTTTGGGGAGAAACTACAAGATCCTCAACTTCGAGGAGATCTTCGGCACAAGTTCGGGGCCTACAAGCGATGGAGGGTGGCTTGTCCTTGGGCTACCTGAACAGGCTGGAGAGCCATGAGAGAAGGGGCGAGGCAGAACCAATCTATGAAGAGGGCTTGGACCATGAGCCCGGGGTGTACTGGTCTGAAGGGCCGCAAGGCCATGACGGCATGACCAGGGATGAAGAAGAACGAGATGATTGGCTCTACGCCCTACGAATGGAGGGTCTGAGGCAGCCGGGGAATTGCTGCCGCCTGAAGCAGATCAGCTGCCTGTGTGGATGGGGGTGGGCACGCAGATGCCTCCACCACGAGCACCAAGCCGAACGGCGCCAGATCAACGTGAAGAAGACCCCAATGATTCTGAGGGCAGCTTTGAATTTTTCCAATGAAGGAAGAACTTTTCTTTTAGAATGCAAGGCAGAAGAAAGCTGAGCATAGAAAGCACTCAAGTAGCTGCCTAGCAGGTAGGGGGAGTGTGAACGGTTCATGATCGAGACCGATCGCATGTTTCAGTTGACAAGCACAAACCAGTTGTGCACTCGCTCGTTGGCTCAAGAAAACAAAGGACGACGTGCCGATCCCGACTTTTGCACTTGATCTTCCTTAAAAACAAACAAAAAGCGCACTTGAAGAATGCACCCTTTCCGCGTGTCCATGATGGGGGCCAAAGGTTCTAGCGCTCACGGAACCAGAGTTCTAGATTTAATTGAAATGGCCTCCAACCTAGTAGCGTCCTTGCTCCTAATAGCGATGCCCTTTGTTCCTAGTAGCTTCTTGCTCCTAGCAGCGATGGCCTCCAACCTAGTTGCAAAAGCATTTGCTTGGTTCCTGCAAGCTTGTCGCTTGAGATCAACCGGAGCTGACCGAAGCTTGCGGCCTTGAACTGGCTGACACCATGCTTTTGAAAGCATTGAGATTTCCATTTAGCATATTCCTGACGCTTCGCGTCGACCGCCGCCCACACCTTCTTTTTTTTCGGCCTGGGGAAAGACTGCTGGAGTGGACAGGGGAGGTCCAAAGACGACAGTTGGTGTCCAAAGGCGACACGGAGAAGTGGTAACACCGTGCCATTGCGCACGCAGCTCACGACAAAACAATATTCGCATTATGTGGAAAATTTTGCACATGACAGTATTTCTATGGCCATGTTGCGGCTGAGTTACGCACAAGTTCGCTCGTTTGGTGGCCATGTTAAAGCCAATTCAGGCTCCAAGTTCGACCGTTTTGTGGCCTTGCCCCCGCTTGGTTAGTCCACATTACATCATGTCAAGGCTAGCTTGATCGTTTGGTGACCATGTGTTGGGGCTACGTTGTTGGGTTTTTAAGCATCGTGGGTGTCCGTTTTTTTGGTTGTCTGGGTTGTTGCAGAAATATCGCAACGAAACCAAACAAATAATCCAAACATGTACCTCCAAAACGCCCCCTCGAGGCGTAAGACGTTTTTCACCGAACAAAAAACAGCCCCCCCTAGCAGAGCTATGAACTGATTACGATGTGATGAGGACGATGATTCCAGCTTGACCCGCCCCCTAACACGCCCTGCGGTAGCGGTGTGGGCGGATTTTTTGAAGCAGCTGCAGCTGCACATTGGGAATTATGATCCCGATGTGCTGGATGTATGGACGATGTGACCATCGCCTGCTCTTACATTCAAAGCGGGAATGCTTAAACTTAATAGAAGAAGAACAATAATGGGTCTTCAACAAGGTAGCTGACCTGCAAGCTCATCGATCTGTCTGTGCACTCTCCGAGAGTAGTCCACACCCACACATGACCTGACATGTCCTGAAAACATGCTCCGGTGTCTCACGCTCGAGTGTCTCCAGGCATCTCCAAGCGGCTTCCACCCTGTGGACCTGTATCCGCCGACCCCTGCCTAGCTGACGCCTAGGCGGGGCGGCGCCAGGCACACCGCAGGGTGAAACAGTTAGGCCAAGCAGATCCAGAGCGCGTCGCCTGGTGGCCATCACCTGGGCTGCTCACTAGCCACACCAGCCTAGAAGGCCTTGGCCTGCACCTCTTTTCTATGATAAGGCTTCGAAGGCGACGTTACAGGCATGGAAAGCGACGTGCCAGGCAACTGCTGGGCTCGCGCGACGTGCGTGGGCGTCTGGCACGTGCCAGGCAACTGCTTTATGGGCTCCCGAAGGCGACGTGCTAGGCGACGTTAGGCATTTTGGCTGGCTGCGGCGCGTCCCTTTTTGGTGTGGAAATAGATGGTGTCGTTTGCCACCTCGGAAACCCCCCCGCTGCGAAACCCGCCGAGAAGGCAGCTTTGGGAGCGTCGTTTGCGCCAAGCAGATCCAGAGTGTGTCGAAGGTGCCGATTCTAGGTGTGGCCGTCCTGCGACACCAGCCCGTTTTGGGCAGTCTACAGGGCTGCCGCGCGCCCTAGCCAACGGGCTGCTACTATAGCTTCTACGGCCTTGTCTGGGAGTGGCCATGCTGCCTTGTCTGGGAGTGGCCACGTTGCCGTCTGGTGGCCATCACCATGGAAAAGCGTGGCGGAGCAGATTGCCGGGAGCCTTGGGAGTGAGCTTCTGGCACGTGCCAGGCAACTGTTTTATGGGCTCCCGAAGGCGACGTGCCAGGCGACGTTAGGCATTTTGGCTGGCTGCGGCGCATCCCTTTTTGGTGTGGAAATAGATGGCGTCGTTTGCCACGGAAAAGCCCTGCTGCAAAACCTGCTGGGAGGCCTTTCCCTGGACTAGACCTGCGTGGTGGAAGGGCAGCCTTGGGAGTGAGCCTTGGCATTGGTGGGCACACCAGCCACCAGCCCGATTTGGGCAGTCTACACACCAGCAGGCTGCTCGGTGGCCATCACCTGGGCTGCTGCAGCGGCAGACTGCTGGGAGCCTTGGGAGGGGGTCTTTGGGGTTCCAAGCATTCTTGCCCATGCTCGGTCCCAAACCCTCTGCAGCAGGCCTTCGGTAGCTTTTTTCATTGAACCTGCTCTTTGGCACCCTGTCAGGACAATATCTTGTTCGTTTCTTCGTGTGGAATTAGATGGCGGAAAAGGCCACCTACCGGGGCGTTCCAGGCGACGTCAGGCGTTCTCGCTCGTCGCGGCTCGCTTCTACGTTTAGTAGCGTTCTTGCTCCTCGTCTCTACCTTAAGCTTTCACTGCAGGTCCTTTCTAAAAAAGGGGTCGGCGGCACCAGGGCGAAGCCCTTACAATTTGAACTCCTTCCGGATCCACACCCAATCTTGTCCTTGGAAAATGTCCTGAGTTGCAAACTCTCATCGTGGACGATTGGATACTGCCTCAGGAACAGCACCAAACTCCGGCAAAGCAAGAATTTGTGAGATTCCTCCTGTCCTAGCCTGAAGTTATCCTGCAGCCAGCTTCTCAGTGTCGATCGCTTTTCCAACCTCTGAACACGCAAAGGCCTCCAACCTAGAAGCGATGGCCTCCAATGTACTAGCAATTAAACTTGAAGGCCTCGAATGGACACTGGTGTCCCAACCAGGTGGTTTCCAAAGGGCCTCAATCGAATCTTGACGCCACCAACAGCGGTCCCGAACGCCATTCACACACTCTTCGTGCTGCATACCGAGGTTCACACATAGAGCTCTGGTCGCCAAGCTAGAACACGAGGCCTCACTCGATGCGACCGCCACTACGATCGCCTTATTCCGGCAACCGGTCCCGGGAACGGGCTCTGAGATGCAGAAGCGACGCAACCTCGAACACGCTACGAACGGAACAAGGACGCTACTAGGAGCAAAGGGCATCGCTACTAGTAGCAAGGACGCTATTAGGTTGGAGGCGGGTGGAGGCCATTACTACTAGTAGCTAGAAGCTACTAGTAACAAGGGCATCGCTGATTTGCGAAGTTCAAAAACGACGGGGCATCTGACCAAGTTGCTGGGAGTAGGTTGTCAGCAACTTTGCCGGTGGCTCGGGACTCTCGGCCTCTGAGAGTTTCAACTAAAGACTGGGGCAAAACGATGGCCTCCAACCTAATAGCGGCATCTTGTTACTAGTAGTAAGGCCAGGAGCTACTAGTAGCGTCCTTGCTCCTAGCGATGCCCTTTGCTACTTTCGTAGCTGTTATTGTTACTACTAGCTTATTGCCCTTTGGCCTCCACTCCTTTCGAGAGTTTTTCACCTTCTGGCCTTGGACGCCTCGTCGTTTTCATCTGCTTGTATTAGAAGCGCATCCAAGGCGGTTTTCACAAACGATTCCTTGCCGAACCACAAAACAACAGCTGCAGCTAACGCGTGTAAATATTAACACATAACAACACAACTACAATCATCTGAAATCTATTGACACAATGCATGCTGGATGAATAGAATACTCTCCTCAAGTTTGCCAGCTGTGTGGAAGGCCTCGACCAAACCAAGCACGTTCACCTTGCACAGATCACACTGCATCACCCCATCTGAGGTCCAGCACCCAGACATGATAGCAATAACACCATTAAAAAAAATGCTTCCAAAGTTGGTGTCAACCTTGTCATTGTCTATGTTGGGTTTCACCCATGTAAACTGGCAAGGCCCGCCACTCCACTCCTGCGTGGGCTCCTTGGCGCCCCCAAAGGCACAAAGCGCACGAACGACCGCTGCGTCGACCGTCCAATATATGTGCATCTACCTATTACTATTCTATTACTATTACTATTCTCTTTGCGCCATGCCCCATTCTCAGACACAAGCAGCAAACTTACCATGCGAAACCAATTACCTCGAACTAGACTAGAATCAACATGCATGGGCTATAGTGGCTAAATATGAAAATACAAAATAAACGAGATTCAGAGTGCCAACCAAACTGATCGCGGCTTGTCTGCCAACTCACCGCAAAATACTAGCCGAGTGTGCTGACAAACATAGCCTCGGAATGCATACCAAGGCTGACCGCCAAGAAAACCGCGGAAACCGCAGATTCCTAACCATTGCACTCCCAGATTGTTTCCCAAGTGCACGTGCAGCACAGTGCTGGCAGCTCGGTTTGTTTCTGCGGTGGATTTTCACTTGAACTAGCGGCCTCCCTCCTTCTCTTCTCTTCCTCGCTCTGTTCCTCCCTTCCTTCTTTTCTTGTCCAACCCACACAGCGAGCCCGTGGCCCGGTGACTTGGCACTTTTCGAGCCCGTTTTTGCGCTTCAAAGGTCCGGCGACAAGGTCCCCGTTTTGGTGTCGCTCTGCATCAGTTAGGGCGAACCACTGCCAACACGCACTTTGATGCGCTCACAAAGCCAAAACACAAGAAATGAATATGACAAATGCCGGGGCTGAACGCCTGCGGGCATTTAACATGTCACAAAATAGGAAACGGCTTCTGCGAACTTCACGAGGTCCAAAAACGCCTATTGAATGGGTGGTTTGGAGGGAGGACCATTGCAAAACGACCTTCCGGTGTTCTTTTGAAGTGGGCAAACCGGAGAAACCACCAATTTTACGGTTTGGAAAACGCGCGCTTTAGCAAACACCAAACAATGAATTTTGCGGTCATTGGCATCGCTGGAGCCCGTCAATACCCTTCCTTCCGCATTTCCTCCAAATCCTTTCCATTCACTTAATAGCAATGGCCTCCAACCCAAGAGCACCGGCCTCAAACCTAAGAGCATTGGCCTCCAACCTCCGACCTAGTGAGATGGAAGAAAACAGCTGGAATCTTAAATGCATAAACAAGGAAGGATTGGAAAGTGTCGCAGGGTCAGGTTGTGGATGTAGGAACTCCTTTTGTCCATCAGAGCAAACATTCGTGGTTCTTCTTCAATCTTTCCGACTGTGCACAATTCTAGTGCCTATGGAAAACAAATGCTGAGCTTCCTTCCTTTTGCACTACTGCCCTTCTCTTGAAGATCCTTTAAGAAGCCGAAGACAGGTGTCTTCAAGCACCATTCAACGAACAGTCTCCCACCCAAGGGCCTCTCAACGGTTTAGAATGAAAACTAATATTGTCGTTTGGACACTTGTCCAAGAAGATACATGTCATATAACTGTTCTGTTCTGCTGTCACGAGCTTTCGCTGAAATGCTGCAAAAACATGAAAAAACATTCTTGTTGCCACGCTAGTAGTAACAAGTGCCTTACTAGTAGTAACAGGTGCCTTACTAGTAGTAACAAGTGCCTTACTAGTAGAACAAGAAGCTAGTAGTAACAAGACGTTCATTCACCTTTGACTATAGATGGGACCAACAGATTCGAGCTACATGTTACATAACACATCAAGGGAAGGCAAGCCATCCTAAGGGTCCTAGCGAGCAAACGCGACGGGGCCTTAAAAATGGCCTCTAGCAAAACTTTCAAAAGGTGAACGACATCGAAATCAAAGCAAACCTGAGCAAGCGACGCTCGGAGCCTGCGAAAGGCAGGCTGCGCAAACCACTTGCTAAATCTCAAGGAAACTCTCAATTCTCAATTGAAAACTTACTAGTAGTTTCTTGCTACTAGTAGCGCCAGGAGCCCCTAGTAGCGTCCTTACCCGTAGAAGTAAGGCCAGGAGCTCCTACTAGTTCTTGCCACTAATAGATGGCCTCCAACCTACTTGTGATGGCGTCCTCATGACCTTTCAAATCCCGCCTTTCCTTTGACATTTGCAGGATCGCTTCGACCTTGGAAAATTGAAAGAGCCCTCAGCACCGAAACTGCTCCTGAGCTCAAAGCGATTTGATCTTCTGGAGCCACCTGAATCGACGTTCGTGCTACAGCACGAAGGCGGTGGGGCGGGCACCAAGGCGACAAGTTGCGACAAGAGTTCCGTGGAAAGCACGTGCAACACGCCACGCATCGCCACACCCTTCACACCAAGTCCCAATGGCCAGGAGGTTTTAGTAGCGTCCCTCTGCTCCGTTCGTAGCGATGCCAGGAGCCCCTCCGATCGCTCCGATGCCCTTTGCTGTCCAAAGGCCCGGTCCGGCCACGGAGCTTCACCCTTCACCCTTCACGCGCCGCAGACGACCAACCCCGACCAGCCAGAAATTCTCCGCAAGCACCAACGATGGAACCCTCCGCTGTTCCATCTGGAACGCTCCCACTCCGGTTGATCCTATTCGTGAAACTCCTCACGAGGAAGCCTGGCAAGCATGGATAGCCAAATGTTGCCAATCATGCGCAGGTGTCAGGCATGGTGTCATGCTGCCCACCTCCAATCCAAACCCGCGCAGTTTTGACTCGAGACTCTACTAGGGCTACTAGGGCTAGGGTCTACAGGGCCCAGGCCCTCACAGGGCCATCCACCTTTGCAAACGGATCTGGCACTCGCACAAGGACTCCAACTGCCCACAATGAAAATGCAGCGGACAAGCGACCTGTAGCAAACCTTCAACAGTTCGGAGGGTGCCGGTATGTGGCACGTGTCACAAGCAGTTTGCGCGTGTCAGCTGAAGTGTGCGATCCACAACTCGAACCCCCCAAAACGATCCACGTAAAGGGTCAGCAAAGTCATACCCTCTACCCATTGCAGCACACTGCTGGTTGGGAAAACGCGATCAAAGCACTCAATACCTAGACAAAAACCTTTACAGTATAGAACTCCTTTCAGTAGCCACACTTTGGTTTAACTCCTGTCGCTACCAAGGAACTGTAGCAAAAGACCAAGCAATGTTGGCCATATCCACTTCTTTGAGCTCAGGCCTCAGCTCAACAGCTGGCAGCAGAAGCCAAACCTCTTGCGGCTGGGAGCCAAGCAGCAGCTTCAACCCAGCATTTGAGACCTCAAAAGAAGAACTACTTGAGAAGAAAGTAAACAATTGCTGAGTTAAGAAGACGCCAAATGATTTATAAAGAGGGCCTCACCCTCCGATTTGAGCTTACCACATACATGGGCTTACCACCTATATATTAGTGCAACACATGTCACAACTCCTCCACCTGCAAGGGAATGTTTCATCTCACGCAAAATACCCTCAGGGTGGGGCAGCACCAAAGGCTTCCGCGTCAACGGCACGCAGTGTGGCAAAAGTTCACGCAACCTGAATGTCAATACGAGTCAGCCAAAAGTCCGGTCTTTCGAACTGGTTAAAGAATGAATGGCGCTATTTGTCCAAAACGAATAGCGCGCAAAGTGGGAATCGATGCCTGCTAGGTGCGAACCCAGTGTGGCAATAAACACAGAACCGAGGGGACAAAAACCAAAGGAGAACCGAAGGAGAACCGACTTTGAGCCTCACCGAATCGCGAAGGTTCAAGGAAACTCCCTAGTAGCGCTACCTAAGTAAGCTCCTCTCGACCTCCCAGCTGTACCTCCCGAAGGTCAAAATACATCTAGATTGATAAGTTAAACAGTTAAACGATCTACAGTTTTGAACAGAGTGTGCCCCGGGCGGGTGGAACAGTTCCAGTTCCAGTTCCAGTTCCACGTTGTCCAACACGGAAGACTGGGGAGGGGGGAGGGGAGTTCCACTTCCAGTTCCAATTGTGGGCCCGAGTCTGGACGTGATTGCCAACCTCAGTTTAGCGTGGATGATTATTTTTTATCCGGGGGGGGGGAGTTCCAGTTCCACTTCCAGTTCCAGTGGGGTACACTATGGTTTTGAAGGTAACATCTGACGCCGCTGTCCGGATGTGGAGGTCCATACACTGGCCAGAAGAAAGTTGCGCTTCTTGATGTTGAAACTCATGACA
>CAXAMN010013636.1:30595-79275 GCA_963970005.1 Durusdinium trenchii | reverse complement strand
TCAATACACTTCACGACTCCACGGACCTGTATTTATGTATTTATTTTTTTTTGATACATACCTACATATTTTCACTGCCTTTGACCTGCCGAGCAGCCATGACGTATCCCTGGCCCTATTCTTTGCCGCCACACATCCATCCACAACCACAACCTACACAACCTCATTGGATTCAATATCCACCACAGGCTTCACCACAACCTTTTTCAACACTGCCACCGACTCCACAGCAACACCCAACCTCACACCACTACCCAATGCCCCTTCCACCTCCACCTCATGCTCAATACATTCAATCACATCAATTTCAGGCACATTTTCCAGTGCAACCTACAGCTCCCTTCGATACTACCCAACTTGCGCAACAACATCCACATCTCACAACTCAATCGCCACGATCCCCAGCTCACACACATCTTACATTGCCACTTCAGTCTCAATCTCAATCTCAACCACCTCCTCATCAACTACATCAACCACATCTACCACATCTACCACATCAACTACATCCATCACCACACACGACACATCAAACCCCTGCCACAACATCTTTTCAACCACCACCACTACAAGCACCTGATGTACTACAAGCACCACCACCTGATCCAACAACAATCACTTCACAGCAGTTGACCACACCAACTCCACCACCACCACCTTACACCTCAACCACCTCACCAGCGACTTCTCGACCTGCTTCAGCAACCATCAACACACCCCCACAACCACCACACCACATACCACGCACTTCCAAGCCAACACCATCCATTGCACCCACACTCAGCACTACAAGAGGCATTTGGCGCGACCCAGATCGCTCACCACCACGCACACCTGAACACCACCGCTACTCAGCCTTTCCAGCCGTACCTTCCATTGCACCGTCACAAGCTACATCCAGATCCAGGAGCCGCACTCGGTCACTACGTACCACACGCTCTCCACTACCAAGACGTCGCAGCTCCGCCACACAATCCGTGGCTAGTTCTCAAGCTCAATCCAAACCTGCAGACAGACCAACATCACAATCACCAGCAATCACCCAAGACAAAGCTCACACTTCCATCCAAAACATCACTCCAGCTGCTACTGAGAAACACACTCCAGAGCCACCTCGCCGTGCTTCCAGCATTACACTCAAGCCCAACCCACATTTCACTCCCAAACACTCCACACAACAGACACCTCCACCACCACCACCAGCACCAATACCTGAAATTCCAGTCCAACGTCGACCTCACAACTTACCTCCTCCCACATTCCAACCACCCACAGATCCGGCACAGTTGGAGGTCTTCCAATGGCTCAACCGCTACGCACAAGCACTTGATGTCAACAATGAACCCATGCTTTCCTACGTAGCCAAAGTGCTCAGTGCAGCTCATCTCAACAGCACCCACTTTACCGACCTACAACTTCTCACCCACAAAAAATGGTGCGAAGACACCAGCAAAGAAGAACACTTTTCCTTCCTACTACTCACAATCCCCACATTAGCGAGCAGGGGCGACGCCCCGATTCTTCCTCCTACACGGAGAGAGGCGCTGAACATACCACCTATCAAACACATTTTTGCGGCACACGTGAGCGAGGAGGGCAACATCATTTCAATACTTGAAGCAGGAGAAATCGTGCGATCTATTCTACATGATGCTCACAATGTGGGATATTTTTGTCAGGCGTTCGAATTGTCGAACTACGAGCCCCATGATGCTGCTGAAGCTGCACGCGTTCTCTTTAATGCTTCCAACATGGCCAAGAACCGCAGCGGTCTCATTTTGACGATCAAAGCCTATGGACACGGCCAGAAAGTCACCCATGGTGGCGAATCCGCAGCGAATGACTTGCTGCTCAGAGGAGAGGGGATTGTAAAATACACCCCAGGCAAATGCTGGGTGGCCCATCCCAAACATTCCAGAATCGAAGGGATAGCTTGGAAAAGCGATGCAAAGCCACCGCTCAGTTTCATTTAATTCAATCTATCCAGCTCACGAGGTTCATTTTTCACCCTGTATCTTGGATGACGACCTAGCCTCAAACAATCTCAGCCGGCTCGCTTGATATTGATATTGACTCTGATTTTCTCACACATCGTTGTCAACTTCCTTTTCTTCCGATATATCATTCTTGTACAGATTGACGCCGACAACATGATCTTTTTTACGGTGATTTTTCCAACTTTCCAGACTTGCAGCATGTCACCTTTCCGGGTTGTTATCAGCCTTCTTGAAGAGAGTCACAAGCACTTCGAACAGAGTCGCAAGATTTCCTGTGATTTGCAACCTGCCCCGCAGCCATTTTGTATTATCTTGAATATTGAGCTCGATCCCAGACGACCAGCCGAGCTATATTTGCCTCTCGACGACTACCACGACGATGACTTCCCCTTTGGACACGGCATTTGCCCATCGGCTTCTCTTAGCACACCTTCAAGCAGCCACCTCCATTGCTACTACTTTTCAAAACCTTCCACCATTTACACCGCAACTTCCACAACAAGCACATCACCCACTCACTACCACTCCACCTTCCCCCCCAAGACCAGCCAGACACACTCCTCCTCCATTGCAACCACAGCCGTCTTTCTCACGCAGCCGCAGTCCGCCTCCCGCCAAAGGCAAACCATTCATGGAGTGCAAACCAGAACCTACTCCTTCACATACGCCCACTTCCCCACATCAGTTTTCACCACACTGCCACAAGTCCACAGCGACTCACCAACACAAGAACAATACAGACCTCCCAAAACAGCGTACACCACCAATCACAACGATTTCTCTCACCAGTTCGCCCAACTCACCTCCACAAACATCACCAGTTCCACCGAATCCGCCACCTTTGCCACCTGCATCACCAGTACCACCATCCAAGCCAGCACACCTCCTCACGGATTCACCACACTATCCTGACAATGGAGGATGGGAACCCAGTGAAGATGAGAAACTTGCGGCCTTCAAACTCAACAAACGATCTCGCCCCAGTTGGAAATACATAGCAAAAGCACTCAACAAAACACCTTTTGACTGCAAAGGTCGATGGCAAGTTTTGCGAATTCTTTATACACCTCAACAGCCAGACAGTCCAGAAGCAGAAGCATCATCACCACACAAGGCATCTCAACAAGCAGAGGCAACTCCTCCAGCCACAAAAGATGCCAGTACGATGACTACAGAACCTCCGGATCTGACTGACAAAGAGACATAGAATACTCAACAGCAATCTATGATCGTCCAGACACTGCTTTCCACGACTTCTTGGTGCCGAAGAACATCCCGAACTATTGATGCCTTTGTACGGTATTTTATTGTCAATTCGTACATATTTACATATTGGCTTATTGCTTTCTGTCGTTCTAGCAGTTGCGAGCAATAGACTCCAACCCACAACACACCATTACAGCTTTCTTCCACACGCACAGCAAAAAACAAGATTGGTCGCCAGCATTGCATCGTTTGCTTGAACACTTGCCACACACGACAAACTCTCGACCACTGAAGCATCGCCAATACTGTGTACAGACCAGTTGATTCCGTCTAATTCATCGTTTCATTGCATCCATGCGAATCACTATTGAATGGTCTCCCTATTGTTGAACAGGATGAATTTTTCTCTTCCTTGTTTTTCTTTTTGGGTGATTTTGACCGCTTTTATGTCTCCTTTTTGATGCATTTTGATGTACTTGCAGCTCGGCTAGTTCGACTTAGCTCAGCCTTCCATTCTTGTACAGTTTTTCTCTCGACGACGACATCGCGATGGATTCAGATCCTGTTGGGACAGACCTCGTGGCCTTGGATGCCCAGATCATTTCACAACTGCGAGATACAAACATTCAGATCAATCGGCTGATGGTCCTTCAACTTAATCGACTACATGACACTATTCGACAGCTACACTCAGCAGAATCCGACACTAGCACCCCAGACCCACGTCTACCAGGAAGAATCCAACAGCTCCAAACATTGTTGCCCTCGCTCAAAGCAACCGTGGAGCACCAACAGACTTTTTACCACCAATGTCTCAGATTACAACACATACCAACCACTCTTCAACACCAAGTTTTACGCTTGGCCACCACTTTGGACAAGACCCACACGACTTCTACTTCCACTTTCGAACGATCAAACACACCTCCATCCCCCAGGCAACCCAAGACAGCCCCACCCTCACTTACTACCAAGCGACCCCCGATACGATTACATGAACGACCTCATCAACCACAACATCACAAACTATCGGAACAGCCACTTCCAGTACGGCAGCAGCACACTTCCTCAGCAGCATCACACTCACACAGTGCCAAACACACCCATAAACCACCTCAACGCTCCAGATCACACTCAAGACATACAAGACAAAAGCGACAAGTTGCGGCCCCGAGACATCATTCAGACCGCACATCACCACCTCGCATTGCCAAACATACCAGCCCTCGCACCCACAGCACACGTTCCCCACAACAACCCCAGCATCTCACCAAGCATACCAAACATCGCAAACAACCCAAGCGATCACAACATTCTACTTCTCGCTCCAGACGCTCCCGGACAAGACGCTCGCGTACCACCCGGTCACGGAGAAACCGTCGCGAGAGATCCACAAGATCCGCCCGCCATCGTTCCTCCTGCAGGACAAGACGTCAACTCTCACCAGCACCGACTCGAACTCACTCACCCAGCCACCAGACCGAACACCACACTTCTCGACACTCTTCACGTGCTTCTCCGACACCACGACCAGATTCGCCCCGCACAGAACCACCTCCTCTTACACCTACAGAAGACACCAGCGACAGCGTCTTCGCTCTACAGCATTCACCTTCAGACAAAACCACATCAAACGTCACAGCAGCAACACCTGCTCCTTTTCCACTACATCCAACACCATCCCAACTACCACCACCACCACCGAAAACACCACCGATTCCAGCGCCACTACGAATTCTTCCAAAAACATCACCTTCCACAAAACCATCACAACCACCACCACCCCAGACAACACCCTTACGACCGAAACCACCATCATATCCACCTCCACAGCAACTTCTTCCTCGCCAAGTTGACCAAGATCCGGCGCCATGAGAGCTACCAGCGACATCACAATTCAGTCCTATTTATATCTATATTGGATTATGTCCCTACAACCAACATCAATTCACACTTTACAGCAGGAAGCACCATTTCTCACCACCAAACAAACATTCTTTACTTCAAGATACATCCCAACACATCGCTAGACTCCGACCAATAGTACTCGGAAGTTTCACCCATTACGTTTCACCCAGCAACCTTGAACAGAATTCAAAAAATGCAGAGTTACTACTCACATTTGCTTTTGCATTTCAGCACCACAACCTCACGCTTGCTCTATAGATGCAACAAGTATTTATTTATTTATTTACAGACACAATCTTGTACAGATTCGGCTTTTCCACACATGATCTTACAGCGGCCTCCGATGATGCCGTAACAGCCACATGCTTTATTGGTTTACTACTTGGTTGCGACTACTACTAGACTGGACTGGTTTTTGGTTGATTCTTCTTCTTTGACCTCTTTTAGCCGTCACTTGTTACCTCAGCCTTTTGATTCCAACTGATTTCATTGACACCTCCTTGACCTTCTGCTTGGCACCATGGAAGCGGCGTTTTGGGGCTGGACTCACGACACACCAGCAGCGCACATTTATGGCGTATACACGTCCCAACACAGCTGCCACACCACCATCTACCACACCAGAGAGCAGCTCCATTCATTGCAACAGACAATGTACTTTGACGAGAACATTTACCCACATCTCCCTCCGGCATTGCTGGATCGCATACTACGAGTCAGAGCCTTGGTGAATCACGCAACTGACGACCTCACAGATCACATTGAAGCGATCGGCCGTTTCCCGCCCGATCAACTGAAAGGCAAGGGCAAGGGCCAAGGCAAAAACAAAAGCAAGACATACGACCACACCGAACTCACAGATGATCCAACCACAAGCATTCACCAAAGCGATCTTATCTTTCCATATACACCCCCACAAACCATGGCACCACCTCGCACCACACCACCACCTTTGACCCACACCATTACACTTGAACCTTCACAGCAGGTCGCATCTCAGCAAACTGCGACACCTGACTTCCCACACGCAGCCCTTGCACCCAAACCTTCTTACACCTGTATGCGCTCAGCAAACAGCTGTATTTCACCCCCACGACCAGTCAACCTCTTTCCTACCCCGCCATCACAACACACTATCCCACAGCAATGCGACTCTACCCAAGTTTACAACATCCGCATTCCCCTACAAGGACAAGCCACACTGACAGCCATCGGGCCGATCTCCGCACCACTCACATCACCATCCAACAGCACACCTACCATCTACTGCCAGCCGACACCCACCAACATACGACCCAATCATCCAGAAGCGGGCACGGGACCTCCGGGACCCTGGTGGGATGATGCTGGAGCGCCACCCTGAGCGAGAGCCAGACCTAATTCAAGGTCTTTGATTCTATGTACATGGTTTCTGACTCAATGCTTCCAGTGTATTGACCCTTCCAGCTATGAGAAAATATTTACAGTATTGAGTCTATGTTCATACTTATTTTGCTCTTCGAGATTTTCTGCCGCTTGCCACTAGAGCTTCGATTGACTTTCCAAGTCACAATTTTGACTTCTCTCCAGTCTCCATTCTTTAACTTCTCAGCCATTGTGGTTCAAACCATCAGTTCCGACTCCCCTCGTGCGTATTGCTCCCTCTTGTACAGAACTACAGTATTTCCCATCATGGACGCGCATCAACAATGGTGGCAACAATACTATGGCACCACGACACCCACTGCCGGCTATGGACCTCTCACCAATGCAGTTCGCCATCACTACCAACACCCCTATCACCAGCATCATCAACATCACGCCAACATTCCAGTTGATCCACCCACTACCTCTCCAGCACCACCAGCAACGTTTCCACCTGAACCCCTGCCCCCACCCGCAGCATCTCACCACCCAACGCCTCCACAGCTTAGTGTGGTACCCCCCCAACATCCCCAACCTACCCGACACATGGACTCCCAGCGACACACATTTGGATACCAATACCGTACATGGTCACACATTGTTTCGGACAATTCAGCCGACACAGTGGTCCAGGAAATACAACCTCGCAGGACAACAAGTCCTCGACATTTTCCCATGGCAGCTCAGCCGTTTCGGCCTCCAGGACCACAGCCTACGCATCTTGTCCCAAGGACGCTACACAGGCATTGTCACCACCAGATCTATCGCGGAGGCGGTCTTCACTTCACAATTGCTGCCAGAGATGAGGGCCCACAACCTGGACATCGACAACATCGCTGAATATTTGCACCAACAAGCAGATCAGTCTATTCCAAACAAAACCACAGAAGCCAAACAATTCATGCAACCACTTCTTTCTCGCATCATTGACTTTCTACGAGGCCTTACACCACCAGCCGGCGAAGGCACAGCACTCCGAAAACTCCAGCAACAGACAGATCGCTTACAACAACAAGAGAGCGAACTCCAGCGCGCTCGCGACAAGCTGAAGAATCATGGCATTGCGCTCACACCAACCAAGCCAGGATCACACCATACCCCATCATCCGCCACCCACACACCGCATCTCCCACTTCCAGCCCCTACCGCCATCACAACCACGACCATTCTCAATCCCACCACACAAACACTCCATGACAACTCACCAGCCAACTATGCAGCAGCTGGCATTCAGAAATGGCTCAAGACATTACCACCAGCCACTCAGACACAAGTCACCAACATCCAGCAGATTCTACGAGATGAACATATCACCAAAGAACAACTCCAAGAAGCAGCTACCCGCTACGGCATCCCGCTAGCTCGGGTCCTCAAGCTTCCCCCACGTTCACTACAGCAACTGGTCGCTGCGGGTTCGGCCTTGGCAGCCTGACTCGTACAACAAGCGCTGCATCAACCAACACATCACACCCTACAATCTTTAACAACATTACACACAGCCCTATCACACTTTGTCCATTTCACACCCTACATTGACAAGTCACACGCTATTTTTTCGGTCAGTCTTATTCACCTCACATGCCTCTTTGCCTTTCCTTCGCAAACACATCACTCTATACAATGGCGCTCCCGTTTCAACCAACTACAAGTTACACCACACACTTATCACTACCAAATGTTCACACATCCCAATGCAGTTTATGCCAGGCTCTTTTTCAACCAACATCACACAAGACACCAATACCACCAACATGGACATACATACATCGGCTCTACCAGCATCACCATCCCCAAGCGAGAATACAATCGACACGCAAAACTCAAACAATTACACAATAACCACCCCATTTCAGCTGAACTTTCTCTACGCTACTGGCACTCCAAGAACAACCTCCACCACTACAGCACTATTTACCTTTCCCATCACGACACCTATGATCAAGCATGGACCTACGAACACCTGCGGATCCAAGAATGGCAACCTACACTCAATTGGCCCTATATCCAAAGACACCTCAAACTCAAAGCCTCAGGTTGGCAATTTTCAAAACATCGCACCACTTTCACACGGATGTCCACTCACAAACGTCTCTTCCAACGGCTCCGACGACGACAACACACCATCAAGCAACCCCACCTTCACACAAGTCAACGCCTACACGCCCTTACAGTTTTACGCGAGCTCAGCAAGCATACACTTTCGTCTTTTCAAACATCAACAGCCATCCGCAGCGGCAAATACACTGATCTTGAAATTTACGCTTTCCGTCGAATGGCCGCCAGCCTAGAGGAACCAGATCGATCACGTGTTCTTCACCTTCTCCACTCAGCACTCAGCTTTCGCAATCTCACTCCACCCAAAGCCAACAAACCCTTTACCATTCCTTTTCTCTCCCACAATACCTTCTCGTCTTCCACGGAAAAATGGCTTCGCACACTGATCCAACACCACATGCATCACGTCATTCCTTTCCACCCCCCTACTACCAAACTACGCGAAGCAGCACACAAGACTTTGCGTTCCCGGCTCTACAACCACAAACGTTGGGAAGAACTCTTCTCCACACATCCCACAGCCGCTGACATGCCATGCAGCTGCCAACACATGCACACCTTGCTTCGTCCCAACCACACACCGCCGCTCTACGATGGTCACTACGTACTTACACTTGAAGACCTACAGCTCCCCAGCCATCTTGAGCTATTCATACAAGCCAACATGAACAGCACTTTCTTTCCCACAAAGACGCAATATTTCCAACACTTTGAACAACAACTCACTCACTGGCTAAGACACCATGGTCTACCCACTGCCCTCCATCAACACAGCCTACCTTTTCTACACCAACAATGGAAACAGCACATTGACAATCTTCTATACACGCCCCGCTTTACCTCCCGCAACGTTACACAGCTTCAACAGTTTCTTACAGACAAACTGGTACTCCATCATGCTGACCATGAACTACAAAACCTACGACTCTTTTGCCCACAGCACTACTTCCACGGTTGTCTCACCACATGGAATACACCACAACTTTTTCTCCCACTACCAGATCTCACCGCCCAACAACTCCACCAATTTCTCACACAATCCTTCCCAGCCAGCATTCGCAAAGCATACCCCTGGGGCTTCCGCACAAAATTCTACACACCACATGGAGTAGTTTTCCTCAAACAAAAGAAATCCTGGCGAAAGGGTAGAACAGTCATCAGCTACTTCAGATCCATCGCAGGCACATTATTACGAGCCACCTCCAAAGCACTAGACATTATGCTCCTTCATCTTCTACCTCAACATCCAGGCCAATTATCTATACCCAACCTTTGGCAACACCTCCACAACCATTTCCAGACCACACCCGAAGACATCCACCTTACACCGATCAACGACGACCTTGTTGGCTTCTTCAATAGCGTACCTCAACAACGCCTTGTCGACGCAGTCATCAGCCTGTGCAACCGCTGGAAAGCACAACACAACACCACTACCATCACCATCGATGTCCAGTCTACCGGCAACCCCATCCAACACTCCCACATCGGTCGACAGTACATCCACCACCCACAACAACGCACACTTGATACACAACACATTCCTCTTATCGTTCAACAAGCTCTTCACTCATGCATTTTCCAAGCTTGCAACACCTACTACAAACAAATTCAAGGAGCCGGCATTGGCAGTCAGCTATCACCAGCACTTTGCAATGTGGCGATCACGCTCATCGAACACACTTGGCAAACCACATACCACACCTTCTTACAACAACCAAGCCTTCACTTGCTCAACACTCGCTACGTCGACAACCGATACATCTTGCTCAACGAACAATACAGATCAGCACTTCCCATCACTACATTGGCCCATCCTGAATTTTACGAACAACCAGTTGAAATAGAGCCAGTGGACGACGACCATCTACTCGGTTTCTTGATTGACCCTCTCAACAGAACCGTCACCTTCCAACTCCCCACCCATTCCTGGCAGATTCGTGATCCCCAGTCAGCAGGGAGTCACAGACTACGCCTTTCAGGCTTACAATCACGCCACCACACCCTACAAAAATACACTTACCCCAAACATCTCGCCCACACGACCGCACAGAAGTTGATGCAGCTATATATGGCCAAAGGCCATTCACCAGCACACTGCGCCGCGGCGCTGCGGCCAAGAGGAAAAAGACTATGTGCCGGCACTTTCGCAGACTGCTGTGATATGTATTTTACAGTATTGAAATTTCATTGTCAAGCACTTCCACTATTTATTATCCTGACCTTACCTGATCCGATCTAGTTGCGCCGATACGGCTCAGTGTGTGTGTCCACTCCTGTTTCCAAGGACACTACCCTAGTTTTTCTAATCTTTCCTACCAGCGTTTCTGTACAGAAGCAGGGGGACATGGCGTGCGTTCAGGGACCATGTCCAATGAAGCTACCTGACGCACGGGATATGAGAGCTGATCACTCTCACGTACCTGCAATTTTTCAATTCTTTGAGATGTCTAAGTCAGAGCAACGCCGTCTCATACGTTGTTTCCTGCAGTAACTAGATTTAAAGGGCTAATGCACACCGCGAAGCTACCTGAAATCACGCTCCACGGAGCAACCTTCTCAAGTGTCCTCTCCTGTTTCCAAGGACACTACCCTAACTCTTTCTAACCTACCCTATGATTTTCCTGACCACTGTACAGCAGCAGGGGGGCAACGGCCAGTCTTCTTACGTTGCCCAACGAAGCTACAGAAGACTGGTGGAAGCATTCAGGGACGCCTGAATGTGTACCTGCTCTCAATTGTTTAAACCATGATTTGTTACAACAATTCTGTTCGTCCGACTTTGCACCTTTTTTCAGTCAAGGTCTAATCTGCAGTAACTCTAAAGGGCTAATGCACACCGCGAAGCAGCCTGAAATCGCGCTCCACGGAGCAACCTTCTCAAGTGTGTCTCCGCAGCTTCTTCCCACTGTGGTAAGCTGTGTGATCCCCACGGAGCCCCGTTACTGCAAGAACCTTTCCACTCCTCATCGCAGGGGTAAGCTTCCTGAAGTTTTTCTGAATTTTCTTCACCGAATTTCATTGCTCGAAATTAGCTTGAATTGTCTCACCCAGCACACGTGAAGTTTACTGCAGAGTTCACTGAATTTCTTTCTGAAATGCACTGCAGAGTCAAACTGTAACTGTTTCACCCGGGAATCCTTTCCTTTCAATTTTTCAAGTTCAATTTAATCTCAAGATTTTAATTGAAGTCAATTGCACACTCCTCCTCTTTGAAGCGACCTGTTATACAACCTACAGTTTCACTCATTTGAATTCAAGGACTGCTTTGATACACCTCTATTTACACTTACATCGACCTTATTCGACTTGCCGAGCAGCCATGACGTATCCCTGGCCGTATTCACTACCAACACATCTACAGCAGCAACCACAGCCTTCACTACCAACACATCTACAGCAGCAACCACAGCCCACACAACCACACTGGTTTCCATACCCATCACATGCTCCACCGCAGCCATTTCCAACATTGCCACCAGTTCCACCACATCATCCAATCCCACATGGTTTTCCATTTTCCACACCACCTCCACTTCAAGCCCAATACACGCAGCCACCTCCAGTACAGGCACATTTTCCAGTACAACCTACCACTCCTATTGACACTCCGCAACAGCATCAACTTCATGCGACGCAGCCAATCCAATCCTATGTCCACACACATCCCACATTGCCACTCCAACCTCAACCACAACAACCACATCAACCACATCCACCACACACGACAAGCCACTCACCACCCACACCATTACCACAACCACCTCCTCCAACAACTGATCCATCACACGCCACCAATACAGCAGTGACCGCTCCACCACAGCCTACCACACAGCCCACCGCACCGGCTCCGCCACCACCACCACCACACACTCCAGCAACCCCCACCGAACCGGTTTCAGCATCCATCAACACACCGGCTCAGCCTCCACCACCACTCAACGTGCCACGCATAACCAAACCAACACCATCTATAGCGCCCACCCTAAGCACCACAAGAGGTATTTGGCGCGACCCAGATCGCTCACCACCTCGCACACCTGAACACCACCGCTACACAGCTTTCCCTGCAGTCCCCACCATCGCACCATCACAAGCTACATCCAGATCCAGGAGCCGCACTTGTTCAATACGTACCACACGTTCTCCACTGCCACGAAGACGAAGCTCAGCCACACAGTCAGTGCCCAGCTCACAACCACATTCCACACCTACTGGCCGACACGCATCACCACACACACTCAAGAAAAAACCCACACTTCCACCCATGACATCACACCTGCCACCACTACAAAACGCAGTGGGGACTCACCTCACCGTTCTTCAAACATCACACTCAAACCCAACCCACATTACACTTCCACCAAGCAGTCACCTACACCGCCGCCCATTGCACCACCACCTGTTCCTGTTCAACGTCGTCCACACAACCTACCTCCACCAAAATTCCAACCACCCACTGATCCTGCACAATTGGATGTCTTCCAATGGATCAACCACTACGCACAATCACTTGATGTCAAAAATGAACCCATGATTTCCTTCGTGGCCAAAGTGCTCAGCGCAGCTCATCTCAACAGCACCCACTTTACGGACCTGCAACTTCTCACCCACACAAAATGGAGCGATGACACCAACAAGGAAGAACATCATTCATTCCTACTACTCACCATCCCCACACTAGCGAGCAGGGGCGACGCCCCGGTCCTCCCTCCCACACGGCGAGAGGCTCTGAACATACCACCCATAAAACATATTTTTGCGGCACACGTTAGTGAGGAGGGCAACACAATTTCAATACTCGAAGCGGGTGAAATCGTGCGATCCATTCTGCATGATGACAACAACGTTGGTTACTTTTGTCAGGCTTTCGAACTATCGAACTATGAGCCACATGATGTTGCTGAAGCTGCACGCGTGCTATTTAATGCCTCGAACATGGCCAAGAACTGCAGTGGTCTCATCTTGACGATCAAAGCTTACGGACACGGCCAGAAAGTAACTCATGGTGGCGAATCCGCAGCGAATGAGCCACCGCTCAGCTTCATTTAATTCAACCTATCCAGCCCAAGAGGTTCTTTTTCACCCCACATCTCGGATGACGACAAGGCCTCAAAATTTCCATGCTGATTGCACTTGATTCCCGTAGACATCTTTTCTGCTTTCAACTTTCAACTTTCAACTTTACCCAAAGCTCAGATTGTTCTGATATTTCGATGCGATTCAATATGACCTATGATTTTATTCCACGACTTTTTCACCTCTTCACCTTGCACCGCAGCCATTTTGTATTATTCAAATTATTGAGCACGACCTTTACATTCGCGTCAGCCATATTGGTCCTACGACGAGTACTACGACGATGACCTCTCCTATAGACACAGCTTTTGCACATCGACTTCTTTTAGCCCATCTTCAAGCAGCTACATCCATTGCCACTACGTTTCAGAACCTTCCACTTTTCACACCACAACCACCACCGCCTACCCACCACCAACCTATTACCACTCCAACCTCTTCCAAACGATCAAACAGACGCACTCCACCACCGCAGCCACCACCACCTCTTCTTTCACGCAGCCGCAGCCCACCTCGCACCAACAAGAAATCTCTCTTGAGACGCAAGCCAGAACCTTCACCCTCCCACACACCCACTTCACCTCATCAGCACTCACCACATCACCACAAAGACAAAGCGACTCAATCGCGACCTCAACACAAGAACAATACAGACCTCCAACAACAACACACACCACCGATCACAACGATTTCTCTCAGCAGCTCGCCCACTTCACCTCCACAGCCATTACCAACTCCACCACCTCCTTCACCACCACCTCCCACTTCACCAGCACCAAAACCAAAACCACCACAAATTCTCACAGACTCCCCTCCTTATCCTGACAATGGAGGATGGGAACCCAGCGAAGATGAAAAACTGGCGGCGTTCAAACTCAACAAGCGAGCTCGCCCCACTTGGATATACATTGCCAAAGCACTCAACAAAACGCCTTTTGATTGCAAAGGTCGATGGCAAGTCTTGCGAATTCTTTACACACCTCAACAGCCAGAGAGCCCTGAAGCAGAAGCAGAAGCAGCATCGCCTCACAAAACAACCCATCAAGCTGAAGCAACGCCTCCAGCAACACGAGACGCTAGTACGATGACTACAGAACCCCCGGCTCCATCAGACAAATCAGACAAAGAGACATAGCTCAACAGCACATGATTGACAACAGTTCATTTTGGACATCCAGTTCGCCATGACTACTTTGTGCTGAAGAACATCCAGAATTATTGATGGCCTTGTACTTATTGTCAATTCGCACCTATTTACATATTTGCCCATTGCCTTTCTGTCGTTTCAGTAGTTGTGAGCAATCGACTCCAACCCATGAACATAGCCATAACTCTCTTCCACACGCGCTGCCAAAAAACAAGATCGATTGACAATGTAGCACTTTCGATTGAACAAACTTCTTTCACATCGAGGGTTGTAAAATATCAGGTCATTGCCACATCGCCGATTCCTTGTACAGACCGGTCAGTTCATTGCACCCAATTTACTCTTTTCCGATGCATGTGCGAGATTTACTTCCTTTGTTATTGATTGCTGTTATTGTCATTGTTTTTTGTCATTATTGACCTTGATGGCTTTCCTGATCTTGGTTTTACTTTGATATTATTGCAGCTCGGCCATTCAACTTAGCTCAGTTTTTCGTTTGTGTACAGATATTGCGATGGACTCCCTGGTTGCCTTGGACGCTCAGATTATTTCACAGCTGCGAGACACCAACATCCAGATCAACCGGCTCCTGGTCCTTCAACTCAACCGACTACATGACACAACATCCAGATCAACCGGCTCCTGGTCAACCGACTACATGACACCATCAAACAATTACAACAAGCCGATTCAGACACCAACAACCAAGACCCACGCCTACCAGGTCGAATCCAACAGCTCCAAACGTTGCTCCCCACGATGAAAACGACATTGGAGCACCAGCAGACCTTCTACCACCAATTTCTCAGATTACAACACATACCAACCACTCTCCATCACCAAGTCCTACGACTGGCCACCACATTGGACAAGACTCACACGACATCCACACCCACTTTCGAACGATCAAGCACGCCTCCCTCACCTAGACAAACCAAGACAGAACCGACACCACATACTATCAGTCGCCCCACCATACGTCTACAAGAACGACCACATCACCACACACATCACAAGCTATCAGAGCAGCCACTCCCAGTATGGCAGCCGCGCACTTCCTCAGCAGCATCACACTCATACTCACACACCGCCAAACATGCCCATCACGCCCATCACCATACCCCACGCTCCAGATCTCACTCGCGACACACACGCAACAAGCGACAAGCCACCGCCACACGACGCCACCGTGACCACACAGCATCACCTGGCATTAACAGACACACCAGCCCTCAGTCTCAGTCTCACCGCACACATTCCCCACACCAGCACAAGCATTATTCCAAGCATACCAAACAACATCGCAAACAACCAAAGCAATCACAACGCTCCACTACTCGTTCCAGACGATCTCGCACGCGAAGCTCTCGCACTTCCCACTCACGGAAAAGTTGCCGAGAGCGATTGACACGATCCACACACCATCGCTCCTCTCGCAGGACAAGACCTCAACCATCACCAACACCGACCAGAACCCCCTCACCCAGCCACCAGACCGAACACCATACTTCCAGGCACTCTTCACGTGCCTCCCCAATGACACGACCAGATTCACCACACACAGCACCTCCACCTCTCACACCTACAGAGGACACCAGCGACAGCGTCTTCGCTCTACAACACTCGCCCTCAGACAAAACCGCTTCAAACATTTCAGCAGCACCACCTGTCACCACAACCTCTCACAACCCTCATCCTTCAACATCACCACGTCCACCACCACCACAACCTACACAACCACCACCACCTCCACCGAAAACACCACCGATACCGGCACCACCACGAACTTTTTCCAAGACATCACCATCCACCAAACCATCACGTCCGCCGCCACCGTTATTCCCCACACGGCCTAAGCAGCCACCACAACCACCCTCGCAGCATCTACTTCCTCGCCAAGCTGATCAAGACCCAGCGCCATGAGAGCCACCTGCGACTGAATGATTCAGCTATCAACACAATTCAGCATATTTATTTATTTCTGTAATTTCTATTTATTCACTACAATCAACGGCACCACATCATTACATCCGCACAACATTTCACACCCACAAGCCAACAATCACTTTCAACACCACTTATCACAACAGGGCATATCGCATCACCCAGCTCGACTCCGACCAACAGCACTCGGAAGTTTCACCCGGCGAGTCTCACCCTCCACCTTGGAGCAGAATTCAAAAAACGCACACTCACCGCCTCCGTATTTGCAATCTCACCGTTTCACCACAGCCGTTTACTCGCTTTATTGATGCAGCATTTCTCGTTTTATTGATGCAGTATTTCTCGTTTTACTGATGCAGTATTTTTGGACTTCAACATTTGGATGGTCGGTACTTTCACACCACACCACTGGCTTTCATTTTGTTCACGTCATATTCACATGACATGCGGATTCCTTTCATCTTATCCCTCAGCCTTTTTGATTTCAACTGTTGGTATTACCTCGACATTCTCGTGCTGCCACGATGGAAGCGGCATTCTGGAGCTGGACCCAAGACACCCCAGCGGCACACATCTACGGAGTGTACACCTCACAACACAGCTGCCGCACCACCATCTATCATACCAGAGAGCAGCTACATTCATTGCAACAGACAATGTACTTCGACGAGACGACTTACCCACATCTCCCTCCCCTGTTGTTGGACCGCATCTTGAGGATCAGGGCACTGGTCAACCACGCTGCAGACGACCTCACAGCTGCTTTAGACCATATTGAGGCAATCGGCCATTTATCGCCCAGCCAACTAAAAGGCAAGGGCAAGGGCAAGTCCCCAGACACATCGGACCCCACAGATGACCCAACCACAAGCATTATCCAAAGTGAACTGATTCACCCATACACACCCCCACAAGCCATGACACAACCTTGCGCCACGCCACCTCCTGTCACCACCAACATCACATCACATGACCATTCACAGCCACTCACCTCTCCGACAGCAACGACACCTGACTTCCCACACACAGCGCTAGCGCCCAGGCCAACTTACACCTGCGTGCGCTCAGCCAACAGCTGCATTTCACCCCCACGACCAGTGAATCTCTTCCCAACCAACCCACCACCGCACACACTCCCACAGCAATGTGACCCCACCCAAGTCTACAACATTCGCATTCCAATACAGGGACACGCCACACTGACAGCCCTGGGACCGATCACAGCACCGCCCTCTTCAACATCGAACAGCACACCCACTATCTACTACATGCCGACTTCGACCAACATTCGACCGAACCATCCAGAAGCGGGCATTGGTCCTCCTGGACCTTGGTGGGATGATGCTGGAGCTCCACCGTGAGAGGGCATTAGACCTGATTTCTGGTCCTTGACACAATGTACATGGTTTTTGACTCCATTTCAGCTTGCCGATCCCGTCAGCTATTGCAAAACATTTCCAGTCTTGATTTTCCATGATGTTCCATGACTTTCCTTGATTTCCATGAATTTTGTCGATTTTCTGGTATCAGTACTATTTCGGAGCGCTGCCCAATTTTCAAAATTTACCTTCATTCGAACACCCCAGCCATTGTGGTTCAAAACAGTTCGACTATTTCTCGTGTTCAACGCTCTTTTTGCGGAACTACCTTGTTCCCCATCATGGATGCGCATCAACAATGGTGGCAACAATACTACGGTCCCACGACACCCAGTCCCCTTACGAATGCAGTACGTCATCACTACCACCATCCCTATCACCAACCCCATGCAAACACTACGACCGACCATTCCACAGCTTCCACAGCTCCTCCAACAGCATTCCCTCCCGAACCCTTACCCCCGCCCCCGGCATCTCACCACCCAACGCCTCCGCAGCTTGGCGTTGTACCCCCCAATATCCCCACCCTACCACACACATGGACCCCCAGCGACACACACCTTGACACCAATACAGTACATGGTCAAACATTATTCCGGACGATCCAGCCGACACAATGGTCCAGAAAATACAATCTGGCAGGGCAGCCAGTCCTGGACATCTTTCCTTGGCAGCTCAGCCGCTTTGGCCTACAGGACCACAGCCTTCGTACCTTATCCCAAGGACGCTACACCGGCATCGTCACCACCAGATCCATTGCAGAAGCAGTGTTCACCTCACAATTGCCCACAACTTGGACATTGACAGCATTGCCGAATACTTGCACCAACAAGCTGACCAATCCATCCCAAACAAAACGACAGAAGCCAAACAATTTATGCAACCACTCATCTCCCGCATCATTGACTTCCTACGAGGCCTCACACCACCTGCAGGCGAAGGTACAGCACTCCGAAAACTTCAGTTACAGACAGATCGCCTACAACAGCAAGAGAGCGAACTCCAGCGCGCTCGCGACAAATTGAAGACTCACGGCATTGCGCTTACACCAACAAAACCAGGAACACACCCAGCCCCATCATCAGCCTCCCAACCCCAACCACATCTCCCACTTACAGCCCCAGCCGCACTCACAACCAATACCATTCTCAACCCCACTACTCAAACGCTACACGACAACTCACCAGCCAACTACGCAGCAGCAGGCATCCAGAAATGGCTCAAGACACTACCACCAGCCACTCAGACACAAGTCACCAACATTCAGCAAATTCTTCGTGACGAACGCATCACAAAAGAACAGCTCCAAGAGGCCGCCACCCGTTACGGCATCCCACTCACCCGGGTACTTAAGCTCCCACCACGTTCACTACAGCAACTGGTGGCAGCGGGCTCGGCCTTAGCAGCCTGACTCGCACAACAAGCGCTGCATCAACCAACACACCTCACACTACAATCCTTGACCACACTTCACACAGCACTTTCACACTTTGTACACTTCACACCCTACATTGACAAGACCCACGCGATTTTCTCCGTTTGTCTTATTCACCTTACATGCCTCTTTGCCTTTCCATCTCAAACACACCACTCCATACAATGGCGCTCACGTTTCAACCAGCTACATGTCACCCCACACACCTACCATTACCAAATGTTCACACATCCAAATGCAGTCTATGCAAAACTCTTCTTCAACCAGCACCATACCAGACACCAATATCACCAGCATGGGCACACTTACATCGGCTCCACCAGCATCACCATACCGAAGCGAGAATACAACCGCCGTGCCAAACTCAAACAATTACACAACAACCATCCAATCTCGGCCGAGCTATCCCTACGTTACTGGCATTCCAAGAACAACCTCCATCACTACAGTACCATCTACCTTTCCCACCACGAAACCTACGATCAAGCTTGGACCTATGAGCACTTACGAATACAAGAATGGCAGCCTACCCTCAATTGGCCATACATTCAACGACATTTAAAACTCGAAGCCTCCGGCTGGCAATTCGCAAAACATCGCACCACTTTCACACGCATGTCCACTCACAAACGTCTTTTCCAACGGCTTCGACGACGACAAAACACTATCAAGCAGCCCCACCTCCACACAAGTCAACGCTTACATGCACTGACAGTTCTACGTGAACTCAGCAAACATACACATTCATCCTTTGAAACTTCAACAGCCATCCGTAGCGGCAAATATACTGATCTTGAGATCTATGCCTTCCGTCGCATGGCCGCCAGCTTAGAAGAACCCGATAGATCACGAGTCCTTCACCTTATACATTCAGCACTCAGCTTCCGCAACCTCACTCCACCCAAAGCCAACAAGCCCTTCACCATCCCTTTCCTCTCCCACAGTACTTTCTCTTCCTCCACTGAAAAAATGGCTTCGCACATTGATTCAACACCACATGCATCACGTTATACCTTTCCATCCACCCACCACAAAACTACGCGAAGCAGCGCACAAGACATTACGCTCCAGGCTTTACAATCGCAAACGGTGGGAGGACCTCTTCTCAGCACAACCCTCAGCGGCCGACATGCCATGCAGCTGCCACCACATGCACTCCCTACTTCGACCCAACCACACACCACCGCTCTACGATGGCCACTATGTGCTCACACTCGATGACCTGCAGCTACCCAGCCACCTTCAAATCTTTTTACAAGCCAACATGAACAGCACTTTCTTTCCCACGAAGACACAATATTTTCAACGCTTCCAACAACAACTCACTCAATGGCTACGACGCCATGGTTTACCTACCACCCTTCACCAACACAGCCTACTTTTCCTACACCAACAATGGAAACAACACATTGACCACATCCTACACACACCACGATTCACTTCACGCAATGTCACACAACTGCAGCAGTTCCTCACAGACAAGCTGGTGTTACATCACGCCGATCACGAACTACAAAATCTACGGCTTTTCTGCCCACAACACTATTTCCACGGATGTCTCACCACTTGGAACACACCACAACTTTTTCTACCACTACCAGATCTCACGGCCCAACAACTCCACCAACTGCTCACTCAATCTTTCCCCACCAACATACGACGAGCTTACCCATGGGGTTTCCGCAAACAATTCCACACGCCACACGGAGTAGTCTTCCTCAAACAAAAGAAGTTATGGCGAAAAGGAAGAACAGTCATCAGTTACTTCAAATCTATAGCAGGCACATTGTTGCGGGCCACCTCCAAAGCCTTGGACATTATGCTTCTTCATTTTCTACCTCAACATCCAGGTCAACTTTCTATCCCCAACCTATGGCAACAACTTCACAACCACTTCCAAACAACACCTGACGACATTCACCTCACACCGATCAATGATGACCTCGTCGGCTTCTTCAACAGTGTACCCCAACAACGTCTCGTCGACGCAGTCATCAGCCTATGCAATCGCGGGAAAGCTCAACACGCCACTACCACCATCACCATTGACGTCCAATCCACCGGCAATCCCATTCAACACTCCCACATCGGTCGACACTACATTCACCACCCACAACAACGCACACTCGACATTCAACATCCCCCTGATTGTACAACAAGCACTTCAATCTTGCATTTTTCAAGCCTGTAACACTTACTACAAACAAATTCAAGGAGCAGGCATTGGTAGTCAGCTTTCACCAGCACTCTGCAACGTTGCAATCACGCTCATCGAACACACCTGGCAAACCACCTACCACACCTTTCTGCACCAACCCAGCCTTCACCTGCTCAACACACGTTACGTGGACAACCGCTTTATCCTGCTCAACGAACAATACAGATCAGCACTCCCCATCACCACACTGGCCCACCCCGATTTTTATGAACACCCAGTCGAAATAGAGCCAGTGGACGACGACCATCTCCTTGGGTTCCTGATCGATCCCCTCAACAGAACCGTCACCTTTGTACTCCCCACACATCCCTGGCAGATTCGTGATCCGCAGTCAGCGGGGAGTCACAGACTACGCCTTTCAGGCTTACAGTCACGCCACCACACCCTACGAAAATACACATACCCACAGCACCTCGCACCTGCCACAGCACAGCAGTTGATGCAGCTCTATGTGACCAAAGGTCATTCAAAAGAACACTGCGCCGCGGCGCTGCGGCCACGAGGAAAAAGATCATGCGCCGGCAGAATTGCAGTCCTTCACTTCACTTTATCTTCATGATTTATAATCTACAAGTTCCTTTTCGACGTCCTGCCCTACCACTATTTCTTACACAGGTATTTTCTGATCCGGTCTAGTTGCGCCGATTCGGCTCTTTGTGTGTGCCCTCTCCTGTTTCCAAGGACACTACCCTAACTCTTTCTAACCTACCCTATGATTTTCCTGACCACTGTACAGCAGCAGGGGGGCAACGGCCAGTCTTACGTTGCCCAACGAAGCTACAGAAGACTGGTGGAAGCATTCAGGGACGCCTGAATGTGTACCTGCTCTCAATTGTTTAAACCATGATTTGTTACAACAATTCTGTTCGTCCGACTTTGCACCTTTTTTCAGTCAAGGTCTAATCTGCAGTAACTCTAAAGGGCTAATGCACACCGCGAAGCAGCCTGAAATCGCGCTCCACGGAGCAACCTTCTCAAGTGTGTGTGTGTGGGTGTGTGTGTCCCCCTTGGAATCATAGGGATCCTCTTTGGATTGGAAACAGAACGTTTTTCCTTAATTTGCAGCAGCGGAGCGGTGGGCATTCTTGAAGTCACCGCTCAACGAAGACACTTCAAGTTTGCTGTGATACGCAGGCTGGACGCAGATTGCACGTACCTGCGAGAAGATGATCACCATTCATTTCCTTTTGGTCCCTGCTTCTATTGCTTTTGGCTTGGGTTTTGCAGCAACCTCACCTGTCATGCAGTCGCCGCTTTGAGCTTTGAGAACTTAAACTTTGGAAGTTGTTGAGAAGCCTTACTTACACTCACCCTGGTTTCTTAGGTTTTTCACTTAGGCTGGCTTGTGGCAAACCGCAACCGAATCAGTACGCATGTCAATAAGTGTGTGTGCGCACCACATGTGGCCAACCGGTGGAAACCTACATTGGCAGAACTGCACTTCCACTTCCCAAGCATCCTGGCTGTGCTGTGAGCTTGTCAAGGTTGGTGCTTGGCAGTGCTCTTGCCGCTGTGCCAACAGGGGCTGTACCGGTTCAATGGTCTCTGTGGGATGATGCTGCACTCTGCGAAAGGTTGATTTCTTGTTGCTGAGATTGATTTGCGGCACATGGTGGATGACTTGAGAGGTAACAAGATGGCCGAGGCGTGTGCACGTCGATGCGATCAGTCAAGGCCCCCTGGCGTATTGTGTTAGCTAGCCACAGTTACAGAAGAGCAACTTCGCTTGAGTCAAGAAGTCAGATCACAGAAAGGCTTCCTCTTGGTCACAATGCCATATCATTCCATCCACCCACATCCTATCCATCAATCCATGCATCATCATTACCAACAATGAATTGCATCATCAGCATCACGCACTCTCCCCAAGGTGCCACCAAAACAGGCTAATTTGCAAACTGTTTGCATTACGTATTCCACCTTTTTTTTTTTGTCGTCGCTTCACCTATGTAGAACCTACGTGCACTCCAGCGTTTTGCCCACAGCAAGTCAAAACGCACCTCCGAACCCCAAAGGTCTGTATGTGATCGCATGTCCACCCTCCATATGTGATGTTCAAGCTTGCCTCAGAAGCTCAGCACGCTCTGCAGAGACCAGGCCACAGGCCCTTGCAATTTGCACTGTGTTGTTATCTAGGGCGCCTGGCAATGCGGCAAATTCCAGAGATGAATTATCGTGCACCAACCCAGGTCAATGCACGACCTGGTCACTTCAATTCCAGCCTTCACTTGTAAGACGTTCCACTCCATGCATCCAAAGATCTGCCTGGGCCTTTGGGCGCTTGCAAGTACTCCGAATTCTCCACTCCAACCCATATTTTATATACTAGCGATGGCCTCCAACCTACTCTTAAAGCCCCTCCCGTATTTCAGACTTGGGTTTCTTCCTACGTGTGGCCAGCTTCCTCTTTCATGTCTTTCATCTTCCACGACCCGCGCACAGTACAGGCCTGTTGCAACTGGACACTTAGACTGTGGCAAGCATGGATCTCCTCCATTTTGCATCTAATCGCATCAGAATATATCTTCCTTCTTTCTTCACCTCACATGGTGACAAATCTAGATTTACACCAATGTATGTGATATGAACCGTTTTCTTTAGGAGTTCACTCGTCGATGCCAATCAGGTTGCACCTGGTTCTTCGGGAACAGTTGCCCAAAGAGCTCCACGGCCACCAACGCTTCGAAGCGCCTCTTTGCTGCACGAGACAAATAATCCACACCTGCAGACCCACGTCAAATGTGGTACCGGCATATGGCTGCATCAAATGAATCTGGCCGCTGGTGTTGGGGAGTGAGAAACAATTCTAAACGACACTGGTGTTCAACGCAATGTTCTTTGTACACCTTGCGTTATCTGCATTTGTCTTGCCAGGGCAAGAGTGAACACGAGGAAAACGACAACGAATACATATACACAACGAAACAAAACAATGCCTAGCAGTGCCTGGACGACACCACGACACGAAGTGGAAGGAACAATTGCAGAAGTGTCCGTGATCTGTTCCGGAAGGAAGCTTTGAGGATTTCCAATGTTCATTGCAGCAAAGACCTGCCCTTGCCAGTTCGGGAGCCTCCCCACATTTGCAGGCTATGTTCAAAGAGTTTTATGATCTGACTTGGTTTGTTGTCAAACATGACGACTGTGTTGTGCAGACGAGAAGAGGCAGTAGGCCTGGCGATGCCTTGGCTGATATTTGCTTCAGTTATGCGCTCACCAGAATCCTTAAGGGACCTCTAGCCAAGCTGACACAACTCTTTCCGGACATTCAGCTGCAGTGGAATGGACAAAATGATCCTTTGCCAAATGACAATGGGCATGTGTCTCTGCCGCTGGCACCTATATGGGCTGATGACATTGCGGTAGCTTTTGATGATTCCAGGCCAGCGGGGCTTGTGCAGAAGGCCAAGACGATTACTTCAGTGATTCTGGACGCGCTTACGAGTGCGGGGCTCAAACCCAATCTCAAAAGTGGTAAAACCGAACTTCTTTTGGACTTGAGAGGTCAGGGTTCACAGGAAAGCAGGCGGCAGATTGGCTTTCCTACATGTCCAAAATACAGGTCGACACAAATATGTCATGTGTGTCAAATCAAAACCGAAGTGAAAATGGAAGCATGCGCAAGCACTGGGTTGATCCGCGTGCAGCCCACCAGTTCCCCTTATTCCGCTAGGTTAAACATAAAATGTTCCTTCTGAAACGATTCCTTGCGAATTGGTTTTGCTGACGCATCCCTGCAATTCAATGCTAGCAGCCAACTGCGAGGGAAAGGAAGAAGACAGGTACAACATAAAACGAACAAGAAAACAAACGAATTGCCCCACAAGCAACAGTTGTCCAAACATTTTGTGCCTCCCAATTGCCGGCTTGGAGTTGTACATCAAAGTGAGTTCCAACTCGATGGGGAGCGGGTCAGCCTGGCAGGACTGTGGTAGTTTTGCGCAATCCAGAAGACTCTTGGCTGAATACGCCCAGACTAAGATTTGAACGAAAAACATTCTGCAGGAGAAAATTTGGCACAGAATTCAGACCGCAGGTGAGGGTACAGCAAATCACACCAACCAGAAAGCTTCGCTGACACGGCTCAGGCCTCTGCTGGATTGCAGGACTTGGCAGTGCTCACCAGCTGTTCGTAACAAAGTGATAAAGGCATTTCGCAAGAGCCCAGAAAGGTGTTGGATAAGAACAGGTTGTGCTTGTAAACGCTGAAGGTCAAAATGTCACAGCCTAACAAACGCTGCTAGGGTGGAGGCTCAAAATAGCACGCCAGCCCCTCTGTGTCCCAGTGCTTCGATGCCGTGACATTCAATATGAAAAAAACTGATTGATCGTAGGGCAAACCGCCCCGAGCCTTCCCAAAGAATATCTACTTCGTAGCGGATGTTGAAAAAGCACCGCTGGTGTCCTTCAGTTCCTTCCACTATTGGCTTGATAGCTGGAGTGAGCAAGCACCTGTGGCCAGTCTTCCCATTCTTCTGGATTGAGATGGCCTCGTCAAATGAAGCCAGAAAGTCTGGCCAAGAAAAGCTCAAAACAAACAGAAAAGAGAACGAGCTTCTGTAAAAGCACGGCTCGAATAAGCATTTATGAACAAGAATACGTGGGACCGTGAAAGGAAGCTACCTAGTAGCGCTTTAAGTGTTTTTCCGCGTACTGTCTCGGTCTCCTTCTCTGTGTTAGGATGTAGAATGAAGGCTATGTTAAAAAAAAACAACTAAGAAGCAAAGGAAAAAGAAACAGAAAACCATAAAGGCATGAAAATAGAATAACATAGGTAAGGGGTCCTTCTAAATGAGGGACACTTATTTTTGTCTGCCCATGCGCCCACACGATCTGCTGGCCAACCATGGGGCTTTCGCGACCACGGTCTTTCATCTTAAGGACCCAAGAATAAGACCAATTAAACGTCTGAGATGGCCTCCCACCTAGAAGCGTTGGCCGTTATCTGTTACTGTACTTTATCTCTACCGCAAGAGACCTGACGCTCATGACTTGTCTAAGACTCCAGTCTGCAGTCTACTTACTTCTCTAACTCTCTCATTTTCTGTCCAAGCAGCAAAATGCAAACCCCGAGTATCTTTCAGCGCAGCACCATCAAAAGCCATGGAGTCAACCTGAAAGAAGAGTAGCCGAGTAGCCAGTTGGAAGGTTGAAAAAAACGGCCCAAACTAGACCATAGCAATTGAATGTGTTTGGTGAAGGCAATGTGCTGTGTTGTTGGTTGAAGCTGTGTTTGCAACATATGCTATGTGCCATTTAAAAAGGTGTCACTGTAATCGCATGAGGCACTTTGATGTTGAAGACATAGACTTGGGTCTCCTCCAACCTTCGGGTCTCCTCACATGCCTCATCTCGAGCACACGCAAAAAAAATGACAACGCAAAAACATTGTCTCTTTTTCCGTTGATCTTTCGTATGACAACTTGCAACCAAACTCGACAGCCACAACTCAAGGGCTTAGTACAGCAGGCCACCTTCAGTACGATCCTCTCCACTGCTGCTGCTTGGGATGTGCGCGACATCAACCACTTCCGGCACAGAAGAAAGCTCGTGGCTAACCCCGACCCCAACGGACAGAAGTGTATTTGATGACTTTTGTGGTGCCAGGGTCACACAAATATCTGGTGGAGATGCAAACAGGCATGCGTCCTTTTGAAAAAGGCACCTTTGAAACTGTTACAACTTGCTTTCAATCTGCGAAATGGCAAGCAGCGGCGTTGACACCATGCAATCTATGTCTGCTCTTCACATGGTAACGGCCCGCTGTGGGCGTGCAACTGCGTTTTTGTTCCTTCGAGGCTGTTCAAACCTCCAATTCGGTTCTCCAATCTTTGATTCGGTCCTTGGTTTGGGCATGAAAAGCCGACCCCCGTCATTCAAACCGTTCTCTTATCCAGCTACTGCTGGTGTGCACGTCTTTCAGAATCCTCTTGGCACCCTGCTAAGACTTGCCAGTGCTCAGGGATGCTGAGGAGGTTGTTGGCACAAATATGACCGCTCATGACCACAGCTGGCACACCAATACCTTAAATTCAGCAAAGGCCTAGGGCCAGGCGTAAAGCATCATAAAGCCAATAATTACTTCTTTTAAGACGGGCACCAGGCGCAGTGCTGTCTCCACACATGTGAAAACCTGGCGGACAAATCGTCAACGGCGTCAACCCGAAGCCAACAAGCAACGGGTTTAATATTCCACATGATTTCACTCAAGATAGACGTTACGATTTGACTAACGCGACAACATGCAACAATGCAATGTGTGGAAAGCAGCCAGGGAATCGAAGGAAACGCCCACGCATGTGTGCATATATAGCGATGCGAGTATATTCACACATTCAGAGATACCTCAAATAGAGGAGCTAGAGACTGATGGGCTGGTCATCTCCACTGGCAAAACCAGATTCGTTGTCTCAAATGCTGAAGCAAAACGTTTGTTGAAGGAAGCATTGCCGGTCGACGGGCCTCAGGTGCATGATGTCATGAGAGATTCGGGTTGTGACTGCACCAGTGGGAGACTCCGGAGGATCATGACTATGAAGTCGAGACGAACCAAAGGTGGGCAAAAGCAAGAAACTCTCGACTTTGAATAGTAGTAACAGGTGCATCGCTAGTAGTAACAGGTGCCTTACTAGTAGTAACAAGAAGCTAGTAGTTTTGAAGATTCCGTGGAAAGCAGTTCGGCTCCGACTCTTCAAAGGCAGCATCCTGGCTGGCATTCGATGGGGTCATGAAGCAATGGGTGTAGCGCCGCAAACGCGAGCCAGATATAGGGCAGCCATGGCAAGACACCTTGGCATGCAGAAGACGGGCAACATTGACCTTGTTATTGATTTGCAACCAAACCTGCAGAAGTCATGGCAAGTGCATACCCAACTTTTGGACTCTGTCAAGCACCCCTGGCAGCATGCCAAGGGTCCGATAGCAGCTCTGCAGTGTTATTTGAGGGAGCATGGTTGGACTCATGAGAGCTTTGACCAGTGGAGCAAACCTGGCCACAATGGTTTGCCAACATGGGAAATCAACATCACTGACTTGTGGAACAGCATTCACACGCAATTGAAAGAAACGGAGAAATGGGAGCGAGTTCATCGGGTGAACAAACATGCAATGCCGGAAGAAGTGCAATTTCCTCTGGATTGGGTGGCTTGGAAGCGACTCAACAGGCAGCTCAATCAGCGTGATGCTACTGCATTGTTGACTTGGCACCAGGGGGCTTTGTTTCTGAAGCTGAGTGACAGCAAACCTCATGGTTATTTGACCTGCCCGCATTGCCATGCTCCGGCCACGGCAGTGCATGTGTTGTGGCTGTGTGAGGCAATGAAGAAGCACTTCAAGCCCTTGCCAGAGGAGTGGGTGATGGAGCTCACTCATGGGTGAACCTTGAATTCTGGTCGCAGGGTTTGCAATGCAAGCCACAGTACAGCATTGACACTGGAGGCAGTTCTGAAACTTGGGGCTCTTGGACCCAGCATGATGCTCTCCCAGTACAAAAAGAATGCTTGACGATTGGCCTGGCAGTAACGAGTCATGACCCCAGGCTTAAGCATGTGGTTGTGGCAGTGGTTCGTCATGCTCTCCGAAATGGCGAGCTCTTTAGGTTGGGCTGCATCACAGCAGTTACAGCAGTTCTCCCTGGCAGTCAGACTTTCCAGAGAGGTTGGTTCTACGGGTTGAAAATTGCTGGGCATTTTGTTGATTTGGCTGAGGATGTCCGCGTTCATGTCATGTCAACCCTTTGAAGCATGGAACAGGCAGCGCCATGGCAGCACGTTTTGGGACTTAAACAGTCTGGTGACCACAGATGAGAGGGCTAGAATCAGATCGATCTATGTGTCTCAGAAACAGCTGAAGGAAATCCCACTTGGTGGCTGGTCCCTTCGAAGCCGCATGACTGATGCGTGCAAGGTGGCAAAGGAGAGAGCCTATGCCATATGCCATGCAGCCGGTTGACCTTGAAGCTGAGCTGAGGCAGCAAGATGCCAAATACAGGGCTGTTGCTGTCGAAGCCATTTCTCGCATCCAACATGTCTTGGATGACAAAGGGCATTTCACCAGGCAGGCGAGGGAGTCAGCCAACGAACAAAGGGAGTCAACCTGCAGTTGATGGAGGGCACCAATGGACCACCAAAGGGTCTGGGTTGCAGTGCACTGGTTGTCAGTGCAGGGCAAACATGCATGTGAAGTATGAGCAGCTTTTGCAATACCGCACGGAGGCCTGTCCCCTGGCGGGAACCCCTCTTCCGAAAGGGGGAGCAGACACAGAAGGCAGCACTAAGGCAGATGTGCTCCAACAAATGCTGGATGGAAGTCTTCCGGATTCAGGGGGGCATGAGCTTGAGATCAAGAAAAACTATGTCACGTGGAGATGTGGCCAAATGATCTTGAGGCATAGCTCCATCAACAAGCTTTCCATTTTTGCACGTAAAGTCTGCTGGAACGAGGAATGGCATCCTCCCTTGACTTGGCAAGGGCATTTGGCCCACAAGCTTTGGAGGAAAGGAAATAAGGTTGTTTGCACACAGTGCGGAGGGCACTGCGGAGGGCATGCGCTTTGCAGCGAGCAAGGCTAGGCAGCGTCAAAAAGAGCTGCAAACAGCAAGGGGTGCAGTTGGCGCTGCCGGTCCTCTTCCGGCCTAAGCAGCCAGTCGAAACCGACCTCTAGACTCTAGCATGAAGCTGCGGAGAGAAAGAGACGTGTCAAAAAATACACATTCAGAGATTGGAGGCCATTCGCTAAGTACGGAGCCTAAAGCGTTCCTATCTCACCACCTTTCGGATCCTTTCGGCACAATGGCGGACACGTGGCTGGCAGCGTTTGAAAACAGAACTGTCTGGGTTACAGAACTCTCACGGAACTAGTGGCACCGCAAATGCCACATATCAATCAATCATCACCTGGTGGGCCCGTGTCCAGCACCGCTTCATCAGAACGCAGGTCCACCACCGTGCGGGCACACCAAGCCAAGCAGTTCCAAAGCAAAAAGCACGGATGCCGAAGCATTTTTCACAGCATTTGTCGTGCTATCACCAACAGCTCACTAACCCACCGGTGCGCAGCAACAGCTTTGGAATAACGATTGAAAGTAGTAACAAGAAAAGAAGCTAGTAGTAACAAGTGCATCGCTAGTAGTAACAGGTGCCTTACTAGTCGTAACAAGAAGCTACTAGTAACAAGGCACCTGTTACCGAAGTAGTTCTGACATCCCGTCTCCACACCCACTCTGGCGCTTTCCAACAATGATGCACAGAACAAACGCTCGATTTTTCCGGAAACAGTTCCCGCATGAGCGCAATGGTGTTTTGAAATTTTGTGGGCCCTGTGCCGTCATACCAAAAGCTACAGCAAGCTATAGTTTCTGCACCTGTGGTGTCAGAACGCATAGTGGTCCTTGCGCTTGCACACGGTCCGGAACAATACAAAGGCCTGCTATGGTCTGATCTTGCCCACTTGCTCCTAGTAGCGTCCTTGCTCCTAGTAGTAAGGCCAGGAGCACCTAGTAGTGTCCTTGCTCCTAGTCGTTTGCCAAACTACATGGGTTAATTGTCGAAGTTCGCGGCGCTTCAAACGCAAAGGATGAAGGTCCATTTTCCACACGCTCTTGCATATTTAAACGACGGGGGCAGCAGCGGGCTTCTGTAAACATTCAACCGGCACCCTGACAGCTCTGGACAATTTGGCCAAAGAATGAAGGTTGAGCGCTGAGTCATTAGCATCCCCAATAGGGATGCAGTCGTTTGCAAAGCACCTGCTAGCAAAACCCAAAATTTGCATTGTGGGCATGGCTGTCTTTGTTATGCAGCTGTAGCAGGGTTTGCCATTCAGAATGGTCTTGGAGTCGGGCAACAAATGTGTTTTTTGTCGCGTTTGTCACGCGTTTGCACAGCCCAACGTCATCAGTCAATGTGGTCTATTTAGTCTAATGTCGCCTCATCGCTGATCATCACACATTTGACGACAGGTGTGTTGTGACAAATTACATTGATGACAGAATTTGCTTTCTTTCCGACTCTCTGGCAAATTGCCAATAACCTTTAACTTTCCAAAGTCTCCCTTTTTCACAATTTACTTCACGACAGTGAGTCACAATGACAATTTTGTTGCCAGCCATGTTGAACTAGGAGGTTCGACGTTATCTGTGTATGTTGCCTTTTTTTGTGGTGCAAACAAATTTACTGAAGCATTGCCCGTGCATCAATAGAATAAAGGTTATGCAACATCCTAACATGCATGATTGAACCCCAGCGTAGTCAAAGACCTTCTGGTCTATAATCCCTATGACCCAACTCGTGAAAGCAGTGACTAGACCTCAATCTAACAAGTAACCAGACCTCATGCCTCAAGAAAACGAGTTTTATGCTTTCTGTAGTTCTTTACGTCTATTCACCTACCAATCTATCTCTATGCTGTATCAACACACCTGTAATTATGGACCTGTATCTGCACATTTGTACAAATGTCTTTTAAACACCTTATGTACCCTCATCACGATGACGAGGGGGTGAACGAAAGCTAGCCGGGCGGGGAGGCGTGCGCATGCTAGGGTGTGGCTGCGCAGACCACCAAGCAGCAGCAGCAGCAGCAGCAGACCACCCGCTCACCGCGCGCAGGGGGGAGTTGAACCTCCGGAGCGGGGGTCCATAAGATTGATTTAATGAATCAACTTGTTCGGGTTTTTGAGGCGCCGTCCGCCCGGTCATTTTACTTGCTAAAGCAAGAGCAACGTCAGCTAGTTTTGGAATACACCTCTACCTCTGCTCTTTGATGATGCTGGTGATGCCTTTGAACATTGAAATGTCAATGTTGCATGATCCTGATGATGATCGAATATAACAATAATCAACAATGACTATGATTTGACAGCAATTCTGTAGAACTTTTCACAGGAACTTTCGGAAAAAAACACGTTTCAACATGATTTCAGCCTTCCAAGGGCGTCTTGTGCCCTGGGAGCATCTCTGGCGCTGTGACGCGAAGTCCTGCGACTTGCGCACAAGAAGCAAACGCGAAAACGTGCAGGAAGCTTCCTATGAAGAGCATAAGCTTTAATACGGACATCGATATTAGGTTGGAGGCCATCACTACCTAATGGAAGAGCATAAACTTCAATACTAGAGTAGATGCCCTAGTTAAAATGCTGCCATGGGATCTCACAACTAGCGCTGCTTTCAGGTTGAAACTGTCTATCCTCCCGCTCTGACACAAACAACAGTGCATTCCACAACAACACCTTCCGGGGTGACACATTGCCTTGCGTTGAGAACGCAAGGATTGACTTAAAGGAAAACAAATGACTTTCATCACTTTAGGTCTCTCTTACATGAGGACAACAGGGACATCAAAGAATCAAACTTGAGATAGAGAACCCACACACAAACCAACCAGAGACAAGTGAGCTGAGATGGCAAGCAGGCGATAGGATGAGGTTTCGCGCTGAAACGTGTGGTGTCCATGGTTCGAGCGTCTGGAGGTTTACATGACACCACGCCAACCAGGTTTACTAGTAGTAACAAGTTACGAATTTAATTAGAATTCTAATAGCTTCTTGTTACTACTAGTAAGGCACTTGTTACTACTAGCGAGGCACTTGTAATTACTAGCAAAGGAATATTTACATGACACCATGTGCATGGCTGCATGGGCACCACATATATGAGATTGTGTGACCGCCTTCTCTGACATCAGTTTGAGCGCATGCGTGGAAGTGTCTTATGTCACATGCACGGTTCAACTTGCAGCTGTATCAGTCAACGCGTTAGTGTACAACTGACTTCAGCTTAAGTCACTTGTATCATCTTTGATCTTGGCTGTTGCGACAGCAGCTCAAAGAGTGCTGGGTTTGCCTCCTATAGATCAAGCACCACTCAGCCTTGGAGAAAGAACTAATGGCCTCCAACCTAATAGGAATAGCCTCCAACAAAAGAGCAATGGCACCTCCACACAAATAATGATGGCCTCCTAGCAAGTAAAACCTCCTGCTGGTATTGCCTCCTCAGGAAAGATCAGGCGTCAGGCACTACACGTGATAGGGGGAGAGGGGGATGAAAGGTAGGTGCGACAGGAAGCAACTCCGTACCTCCCAGCGTGCAACTCCAAGGAGGCAAACATTTACTACTAGTAAGGCACTTGTTACTAGAAGCGATGCACTTACTTGTTCCTAGTAGCTTCTTGTTACTACTAGTAAGGCACCTGTTACTACTGATGTGCTTTAGTGAGTCATATTAGCGTTTTCTGAATTCATAAGAGCGATTTGGGAGGGTGTTCATCCCCTGGTGTGGCGGTCGAAAGTGGTGGTGGCTGCGAGCAACACCCTCAAAAACGGAAACACCCATTTCACAAAGCAAAGCTCGATTTGGTGTCACTCGTCGTCAGGGGAACTAATGGAGCAAGCAAAGCATACGACTGCGGGTTGCCTCCTACAGCAGGATCCACCGTCGGCTGTTGTGAAAAAACAAACGCTTCATAAAGACAGATCAGGCGTCACTCGTTAAAAAATTAATCCATGTAGCAAGCGATACCTACTGCTGGGTTTGCCTCCTACACAAGATTAGGCGTCACTCGACCAGAAAGAAGCAAAAAAAACAATTTTTGAATGCCTCCTACCTGCTTCTGGTTAATAGAAAGCTTCAAAGACATACTAGTAGCTTTATTGTTACTACTGGCGATGGCCTCCAACAGAGTTGCCTGGCTCAAAGAAAATCACAATCAACAAGCACGTTTGGGTCCATAAGCTCCGCTGGGCTTCCGTAAAAATCTGCGGTGGGTGAGCGGAGTCCCAACCAGTTCGATGACCACCCTGTCCTGAGAGCACATCAAATCTCGATTGTTTCTACTAGCTTCTTGTTACTACTAGTAAGGCACTTGTTACTACTAGCTTCTTGTTCCTAGTATCACTTTGTGGTTCTGAAAATTTACCAACTTCTTTGAGCCCAGCGTCTTCCAGGTTTGGCACCTGCTTCCCCACAGCTGCGTACAAGAAATCGCGAGCTTCTCGCTTTTTCTTTTTGTATTCCTCACTCTTCCTGAGCACTTTGGAGAACTAACTGTAACTGGCAAGCCTTTGACACAAACCTTTCAACCTCGCTCTCCAGGACTGCAAGGCCCGTCGATTGAGTAAAAGACTTTGCGTTTGTCAACCTAGCAGCGGACATGATGCTGCTCAGGCTTTGGTTCGTGTCTTCAGGGTTCCCTCATGTTCGGGGTAGGGGTTCGGGGGGTATCATGAACATGTGTGCAGATAGAAAGATATATATATATACTGTACTACCTTTTGTATAACTATTATATAGTTATATATCATATTATGACGGAAAAGCTTGATGTAAAATGCGGCAGTCGCGTTTGTTGCTCTTAGGATCTCTTCAAACATCGGACTCCTGAAAAAACCCAATACATATACGTAAGAGGAAATAAGAAGCAACCTCGAAGCGATGGCCTCCAATCTACTTCCATCAGGGCAACTGCATCATTGGTTGGATCAATGATAACTCATACGAGTTGAGGCTGCAACCGCTGTCTGAAAATGACCAAACTTTTGTTTAAATGCCGAAGCTCGGGTCAACGGGTGCCCAGTCTTCCCACGGCTCAGTAGCAGGAGTGTATGCATGGACAACATGATGACCGGGAGGCGCGAGATCAGAATCCAACCTGATCACTAGTAGTAAGAATGCTCCGTTCGTAGCGATGCCAGGAGCCCCTAGTAGCGTCCTTGCTCCTAGTAGTAAGACAAAGAGCCCCCAGTAGCTTCTTGTTCCTGATAGCTTCTTGCTACTCGTAGTAATGGCCTCCAACCTACTAGCGATGGCCTCCAACCTAATAGCTTCCTGCTAGTAGCAGAATAACAAATAACAATGAACTGAATGACACGTTTGTACCAAACAAACCTACGACTGTTGGGAGGTAAAAGCACTTTCTCCGTAATCCAAGAGGCATCGATGGACAGCTCACCAAAACCGCGTTGCGAGGCGCTTCCAAGTCGGACCAGTCGTTGAACACCCCCCATTGTGCAGGAAACTCCGCACAGTGGCTTGGCGGCAGGCCATCCCCCCCGAAAGCCCAAGTGCAAATGAATGAACGACTTCAACAACGGATACTTTGTCCATTGGCTGAAATACTCTTCAAGTTCAGGAGCACCTTTCAACAATTTCTGGGTGACCTGCCAATCCGCATTACCTCGCGAGTGCTACCACGTAACAAGAATCCGCAGTACATGCAATGGCCTCCACCCTAGTAGCTTCTAGCTACTAAGTAGCTTCTTGCTGTTGCAACAAAATTTTGGGACTCAAACTCAGCACCGAACTCACTACTGCCTCACGCGCACGGATTGAACTCCCACCACTCGTACTGTTGTATCGAACTCCCGCAGCTCGACCGCCTTCAACGATCACTTCATCCACATGGGCTTTGAGGATCACCTTGCAGCCTGTGACGAGCTCGGCAATTCATCTCTCGGAAACTCATCTCTGTCTTACAGTCGTAACAATAAAGCTACTAGTATGTCTTTGAAGCTTTCTATTAAGTAGAAGCTACTAGGGTTGGAGGCCATCGCTAGTAGGTTAGGAGCCCATCATCCATGGCTCACATGGTCTAAAATACTTCCAGCTATTGCACTGAACATCGCAAACTCTCGGTGAAAGCCACTATGCCCGCCTGGGTGTTTTTTCAATTCCTCGCACTAAAGCCCCAACTAAAGCTTCGTTGCCACCTTTCGGAAAATCCAAGCACGTATTCTTTTTGTAGAGGTCACCCATCATGTATGCCTCAGGAACCAACAGAAGCGAAGCGAAGAACGCAAGGTCACCCGTCATTTTACTTATTGTTTCTACTAGCAAACATTGTTCCTAGTAGCGATGCCCTTTGCTACGTTCGTAGCGTTCTTGCTAAAGAGTTGTTGGAACACACCCTTATACGCAACCGTCCTATGTTTCACCACACACGGTGTGCCCAACGGGCCGCACGGGGCATCGCGACGAACAAGAAGCTACGTTCGGGGCTCGCTATGCAGTTTTCGCTTCTCTCGTTCCCTTCACGTATTTTCGCGTCAAAGTGCAGTGAGGGAAAAGGATGCAACAGGGTTTCTTGGCCTCGTGGCCTGGCGGATGAGCCTTCTGCGTGCAGACATTTACTTTAGACTTTTGCGTGCATGTGAGGGGGGCACTGTGAAAATAAACAAAGAGATTAGTGACTAGTGAAGAAGGAACAGAAAACAGAAGTAGCAAGGCAGGAGCAGTAACAGTGGCCAAAGCACGTCAGTCTGATAGCCTTGTCAAAACACTTCTGATGAAATGCCACTGTGTAAACAAGGTGAAGCCTCGTACATGTTCAAAGGGTTGGGGGCAACCCACCTCTCCATGCCTGAGAAAGAAAGCATCTATCAAACCGAAAGGTTGCAACACGGCGTTGTCTGAACGAGTTGAGTAATTAGAGGAAATTAGAAACAATAAGCTAGTAGTAACAAGTGCCACGCTACTAGGAACAGGTGCCTTACTAGTAGTAACAAGGTTCGAATAGTTTCATGTAAACGAAAGTTTTCTCGTGGATCCCAAGGCTCCATCATTGATGTTGGCGCCCCATAGCACGGAAGGCCCTGGAGCAAAAACGCAAACATGTCCATCCAGTTCTTGATGAACGGATCGGTAACCTCGCGCGGCAACAAACTGTGGCCTCCACCCTAGAAGCAATGGCCTCCAACCTACTAGCGGTGGCCTCCAACCTAAGCTTTCAACATTTGGCGCTTTACATACTTTACGACCAAGACAACAAATGGGAATCGATGGCAACCTAAACAATCCAAGATGCTCCAGCATCCTCCAAGAACTTGCTGAAAGGCTCCGACAGCTTCTGTGGGCCTCCGGGTATGGCCTTCAATTTGGGCAAGTATCGGGCCAACGTAACGGCGGCCCCAACATCTTCACGCACAAAGGCTGGCGGTGGACCATTGCAAATTGCATCAGCCATGGGCACCTTGTCCAAGCAACCAACGTGACAAAATGATGGCCAAGGGGCATAATCAAAAGGTTGCCAAATCTTGTGCTAGCCAACGTCCACAACTTCTAGCATTAGCCACGGATGTTGGCAAGTTGTTTTTGGGGTAGCCCAGATATGTTAGAGGTTCAAAGAGATTGCTGTTATGTGTGTACATATATCTGGTACATACTCACAGATCAAGAGTCAGCAAGATTCCACAGCAACGTTCAGCGAAAGAACGTTTATATAAGAAAAACATTCAAGATCATTAAAATGTGTATGGATTGCAGTCAACACATGAAAAAATCAAGCCCCCTAAGGCCCAAATTGCGCAATTGTTTGTATACATGGACCATGTGCAAACCCGTGTCATCACTATGAGACAACGCGTTGGATCCAATCCCCCTAGCCAGCCTTCAGAGATTGGGGCCAAATTACGCAAGCCGATTCACTGCCTGAACTCTCTTAAGGGCGCCCGCGATCCAGAAAAAAGAATAGACGAAGCAGAAAGGCACAAAAACACGAACACGAACGAGTATCTAGACCTTCCGGCGATTATATTGCAAAATCTGCAATGATCTGCTTCAGGATGAGGCTCGGTGCTATAAGGGCGACCTTTTTTTTTCGGGAATGTTTTTTCCGACGCGTTTTGGGATTTTTTTTCCGCACTGTTTGTGGTCAGGGGTTGCCACAAAGAGAAAAAGAGAGAGAACTAGCGCAGGAGGCAAGGAACAGAAGAGTAGAAGGAGAAAATGAAAAGGAGGAACAGTATGTCCATGCATATGTAGTGTGTAGTGTATGTAAGTTTGTCTATGTATGTATGTATGTATCAATGTATGTAGGTATGGTAGGCAGGCAGGCAGGTAGGTAGGTATGTATGGATGTATGGGCTTGGTTGTATTCTTGGCTGTCGTGCTGCGCTGTAGCAATATCATCAATAAAAAGAGCGGGAGGGGGTGCGGGGGAGGGCGCAGCGCCCCCCCGCAAAAAACAAAGTGTAGTGACCATCCCGGCACTGACACATTGCTCCTTCCTCCCTTCCTTCCTTCCTCCCTTCCTTCCTTCCTCGCTCTTCCTTCCTTCCTCGCTCTTCCTTCCTTCCTTCCTCGAAGACAACAGAACCTGTAAAAAAATTCCCAAAACACGTTGGAAAACAATTCCCACACAAAATGGGGTTCCTGCTACAAACATAGGAGCGGGACAGCAAGACATGGAAGACCAGCCTAAAAGGAACAGAAACAACAAATGACGGCTCTCCTGATGCAAAGGCTCTGATGCCGACAAAGTAGCCAGAGTCAGCACGCCCTGGAGCGGCGTTAATCACAAGTTCTCGTCTGACACCTTTCATTGTAAACAGGCAACGGCTTGGCCATGACCTTGGTGCCCTGATTCTGCGGCTGCTAGGCCAGTGAGCTGTGTTCAATTTGAAAGAAGTCTTTCAGGTTGATTTGTTGTGTCCCTGCTGCGCAGTAGTTCACAGGCGGGGTTTGTTCGTACGATTGGTCCTGCACATCGATTTGTCCTTTTTTCCTGCTAAGGTTTCAGGTGTTGCGATATTGGAATGTTTTATGTACGTGGTGGCCTCCATAATCCTTAATGGCCAAAGGCTTGCCCCTTCATGTTGGGGGTTTGGCCATGCGCATCAAAAGAGGGAGACCTCCCAAAGAGGGCACCAACGGAAAAAGACTTGAGAGTCCCCCTATTGAGATGCACACCCATGTACATGTGCTAGTGGCTTGAATAGATCCAGGAAATCAATGAACGTGATTTTGCAAATTGCAGGTTCAGGCTCAGGGTCCAATCTTTACAGTCTATGTTTGCAGGCGGCTTGACCAGCAACTTTTTGTCCAAGCCCCTGGCCCTTGCGAAAGACGTAAAGATTGTTTAGAAACAATCCTAGGACCAAAGAGGTTCAAACAACACAGCTGTGCACGGTGAAACGCGATATGCAGTTCGCTACTAGGGTGGAGGCTTGGGAACAAGAAGCTACCAGTTGGAAAGGGCCTTTCTACTAGGAGCAGGGAGGCTACTAGTAGCTCCTGGCATTACTACTGGGAACAAAAAGCTACTAGTAAAAGTTGAACACCTATTTTAGGACAGTTTTTGATTCTTCCACCTTATCTGGTGGGGTGGCATTGTGTCCTACATACATAAAACCCTATTTCAGCACATAGGCATAGGCTTTGGAACTTGGACATGAAGGCGATGAAGGAATGACGCTGCATACTTTAGAGGAAAGCTCCCAGGGTCTTCCCTAGCCGGCCCAACAAATCAACATTGATTGTATAAGGAGTTGAACCGATTTGAACCCCTCAAAAAAGTATATAATCCCATTGGTCGCCCGTGCCTCTTTGGCACGCAGGCCATGCTGTGGCATTTCAGCTGAGGTGCAATGTTTTGCATCAGCCGCTGCCATTGCTCTTGAGCATTTGGCCCACCAAATCGAGGTAGCAACTTTGTCACGAACTCCTCATAACCAATGGCTGCATTTGCTTCACCCTCAGGGATGAAGGCGTTCCACCTGGATAAACAATCGCTCGGTCTGAAGCCTCTGCAAAATACGGTCTGAAATCTAAATATTGCAAAACGTATCTTTTATATGATGATGTAGATTTTTTGCATAGTCCTGGCCTGTCATATTGGATCCACTTGGGCTCTTCGCCCAGAATCTGATAGACGTGTTTCAGTGGAGATGATGTTCGTTCACCACTCAGTCCCCCATAGAGCGAAGGCCCCGAATCAAAGCAAAAGTCTCCTTCAATGCCCTTTGCTCTTGCTCGGAAGGTGTGAGCAGCACCACCAGGAACATAATGACTTTCCAAGACACAAACCTAAGCGAACTTCAGATTGAACATAATAACTACTACAGATGTATCAACAAATATTCAAACAAGTCCCACTTGCAAGAAAAAAACCTGTGCTAGGTGCCCTGACCCGTTTACCTGCAGCTGCAAGGACACCAGCACAAGTGAGGCCAGCTAGTCCACTACCAATGACTACCACATCGTACTCAGACTCCACAGCCGGCTTGGCCCTCATTCCAACGACTCCCCTGTTTCTGCCTCAGAATTCACTTATAAAAGATACAGAATCCGTTTATCTAAAAGCAAGAAGCTACTAGTAGCAAGGGCGCTACTAGTAGCTAAGTGCCATACTAGTAGCTGTTTGCTACTAGTGGCGATGCACTCGTTCCGCCAAAAACACCCCTGTGCCGGAAAGGCGCGAGACCGAAGGCGCTTCAACCCGAGAGGGTAAGAAGCGGAGAGAAGGCCGCCGGCCACGCGATGCCACGCGCCCCAACGAAAGGAGCGACGCGACGGACCCCAGAACCGCATAGACTGCGATTCACGCCTCTCAAGCCAGCTCCGCCCGCTAAGGACGCATGACATGGCGGATGGGACTGCCATGATGGCAAACTGGAAGACTGTGATGCAGGATGCGTGTGTGCTTTTTTGGTGGCAAGTGTCCTAGATAAACATAAAATATGTCAATGTTCTTGAAAAAGCAGGCTCAAGAAATGCTTGGCGAGCGGAAATTACGTAGCAATATCAAAGCACTTGGAAGCAAAGCAAAACTCTACCTCAATCATGCTTAACAACCAAAAACAGCATCCGCCTGCAATGGGTGGGTTGCAGTCACCTTGCGCAACTCTGTATCTCTTCTGGCACAACTCTGACAATGGTGCACCGATTTGACCGGTTGATGCCCATGCCCAGCCTCGTCTACCCTAGCCGTGAAACGCAGAACTTGCTGCTCTCTCCCACCGGCGGCCTCTGGGCTTTGTCGGAATGTTCTGCTGACTCTGCGAATTGAATGGATGCAGGACGCATCGTCAATGCTGGCCGGCCTTGCAATCTGGAACCAGAATTTCACTTCATTCCTGACAAGCAGGCCCAAACACAAGGCAGAGTCCACTTCGATCCAAATGCATCCAAATGCATCGGTCTACAAACACTGCTGGCGCCGCTGTCCGTTGTTCTTTGTGCGACTAACTAGCACCCTTGTCATTCAGCCCTTCGGGCTGAAAAGGCTTGTTGTGCCCTTGCCACTTTGCTTTTCTTGCCTCTTTGTCTCTACTAGCGATGGCCTCCAACCTAAAATAGCAAACTATATCCTTGCCGTTCGGCACGCCAAAGCAATGTGAGGCTTTGCAGGCTTTGCACCTTGCCATCGGGCCAATTAGCACTTTTGCAGTCGGGCCCAGTCAAGCATCATCGAGCGACATGAATGCCCACCCTGCAAAAAGGACACAAAAACATGCACTGTGAATTCACCTGCTGGTTTTCCAGCGAAGATTGGGAAGTTGGCTTGATCTGTCCTCTTTGAGGACTTCCTTCCCTTCGACAAGCCCCACCTACTGTGCCATCCTTCAATAAATCCATCCAATTACTCTGTTCTTCTTTGTCCATCTTGTCTTTTGTCCAATTCCGAGGATTCCCTCGATGTCTGTCTTCTTCTCCACTTTCCACTTCGTCCACTTCAAGCGCTCGGAGCCCTTTGAGCTCTGCCCTCGCCGCTTCTGAGAGCTCCAAGCGCCGATTGGCCCTGTTGCTGCGGCGCACGTCCCAAAGCCGCCCGCGGGCGGTCTCAGCTGTGATCAGCTGATGGAGGTTCGGCACGGCCTCCATCACCTCTGAGGATCCAGCAGCAAAAGGGCCTGCGTTCAGGATTTAGGGTCCAAAATCTTACATCTTTGACAATCTCATAATTGCACAAAATTGCATCAGGATGCACATAAAACATGTACATATCTCGATAGAACGGGCTTGGAATCACAGTCTAAGCAAACGTTAATGAAATGTGAACTGAATTCACAGTGAACAATATTGCATTCAGTCCTGCAACCTCTTCCCATGTCCAAGCAAGTCTTCAAGCAGCCGCATTCATTCAACAGCAATGCATTGCAAAAAGGTGTTTTTCCCCAAAAATCTAGGCGCCTACTTAGACAAGTAATAAAGAAAGGGCGGGCCAAAAAAGAAAACACTTATATTAAAATCTATTTAAAAAAACACAGCGCAACAACCGACCAATCCCAACCAGCAAGCCGCTTGACAGCTACGTCCGGCCTCTTTTCAGCAACGCCCCTTTCAAAACAACTTAGCAAAAAGTTGATAGAATTGTGGAAAGAAAAATCCTCAGTGTTCTCCAAATCTAAATGCTATAGTCTTAAGTTACGACTCAATTATTTGAACTTCTGAATTTTCCCATCACACAATTGAACCCTTGTTTCCTAGTTTTCTCTCGTGCTTGTCTTCTTTCCTCTTGCCTTCACAAATTGAAACCACTGCGAGCTAGTTTAAAGCTGCCAACGAGATACCACGAGTCCCAGCACTAAGCAGCAATGGCCCTGGCCTCCAATCTAAGAGCGATGGCCTCCAACCGAACGATATGTTTTTTGTATTTTGTGTTTCTCCAGTGTCGAAGTCTACAAAGGCCTCAAGGTCTTCCTGCGCTGATGCCATGCGTTCTTAGGAAAACCTTCTCACGCGGCGTCTCTTCAAACCAGCCCAGTAAAACGGCGAGAAAGACACTTTAAACTTCAAATTCCTTATCCTTCTTCAATATGTGTTTTCAAATGTTTTCTTCAATTCTTCCTTTGCCCAAGCTGTCTACTACGAAACTTCATCTTCCCACACGCTCAATTTGGTCCAATCGTTCCGCCCAAAAGGCGCATTGATTGGTCTTGCCACGACATTCCTTATCCTTCCGATGGGCTTTCCGTGTTTCCTGTTAAACCCTTTCCAGCGCCACATTGCGGGACATTGACTGGAAATAGGGACACAACCGGATGTAACAATCCTATTCCATAGAAACCTTGAAAAAAAGATTCAAAGCCTTTGGGAACGAGCTTGTGCACCCATTCCGGCATGACTGTTATCAAACATGCACAAGCAACAAACTCAGGTCAAGAATGCATCTATGCTTGAAAAAAAGGTCCAACACGGCCTGGAGGCAAAGGAAATGGAAAAAAGGTCGTTTCAAGTCGTCGGGTGCCACCAAGATCTTCCTCCAACTGGTTCAAGGCAAAATCCTGGACAAGCTCCGAGACGTCTACGAATCGCATCTTCTGACGCTGCTTCTCCGTCATCGCTGCTTGAACAACACTGGTCAAAGCGCGGACAATGAATGGCATGTTGCACACGTAGAAACAGAACACCCGTCCAGCATCCTGCTTGGTCAAAACTTCTTTGAGCTCCATCAGTGCAGATACTGTAGGCATTTGGCTATATGAAATGTCTTTCAAATCGACGATGACGACGATATTTTCGACCCTTCCGGGAAGCACCATGTAGCGAAGGAAGTATTCCATGCAGAACACGAAGAGGCGCCCGAACTGTTCGGCCGGAATCCCAAAAGGCACCCGACTGGCTCGCATCACCAAGGCAGGCCGCAAGGCCGCATCTCGGCCACAGAAGTAGATGAAACCTTTCGACAGATCGTCCAGGACGGAGGAGTCCGAAATGGGCGAAGAGAAATAGGAGAGGCGCCAGGCTTGCGTCTCGTTCATGCGCTGTAGAGCTTCTTGAACATCACCTGTGTCGCCCAAGTAGCGGACGGCAGCGACGCTGAGGGAGGGGACAAAGGCCCTTTTCTGAAGTGCTGCCTCCTCTTGAAGTTTCTGCAACATAGACAGCTCATCCTTTGAGAGCTCTGTGTTGCATGAGATCATTCTCTCAGACTCACCATTTTCAAAGCTACAAACTACCATGCCCGGTTCTGGCACGTAGCTAAAGCATTCCTGGGGCAAAGAGAACGGGGCAAGGTTGCACTCATTTACCTCAATCGTGATTGGCTCAGACAAAGGCCGAAAGCCATTCACCTCGCTGTCGTTTACGATGTTCACAGGCCGATTTTCTAAGCAGAAACTCGAATCCAGTTTCTCGTCTCTTTGAGAATCCCATTTCTCTTTTTTGTCCTCTTTGAGCAATGCATCCTTCAGTGGTGCTGCGCCGATGACCTTTGAAAAGCCACTACAACAAGCATCTGTCCATGTGCACTTGCCCGGTATGCAACGCATCAATGACATTGCTTCCAAGATGGACTTGAGCCTCAACTGCAGTATCTTGCAGTATACTTGAAGTATTGCGACGATCGAATTCCACCCACCTTGGTAATTCTTGACCGAAGAACTCACGCGCGCACTTATTCGATAAATCTCCAGACCGAGCCGGAAAAGTGCAAAAAGGTCTATAGTTTAATTCTAATTCTGATTTAATTCTTGTTTCTAATAGCTTCTTGTTAGTAGTAGTAAAGCCCTTCTTCCTAGTAGCGATGCCCTTTGTTCCTAGTAGCGCCCTTGCTCAATTACGACACAAGAACAGTGAAGATCTCAAAATATCTGGCAAAGCTAGTAATTACAAGTGCCTCGCTAGTAGTAACAAGTGCCTTACTAGTAGCAAGAAGCTATTAGAATTCTAATTAAATTCGTAACTTGTTACTACTAGTAAGGCACTTGTTACTACTAGCGAGGCACTTGTTACTAGTAAGGAAATGTGGTCGGCTCCTCGTTTCTCCGCACTCATGATCCCCCGAAGCCAGACACTGCTCGAGCCAAAGCGACAGGAGTGGAAACGTGAATCGAAAGACTGCGAAAGCGATTTCACCAAGGACGCTACTAGGGGCTCCTGGCATCGCTACTAGGAGCAAGGGCCTTACTACTAGTAACAAGAAGCTAGTAGAAACAAAAATTGGTAATTCAATTAGTAATCAAAAGTCCTAGACTTTTAGACCTACCATTGTTCTGTGGAAACCAAGTCGTGGAGTGTCTCTGGCATCGGTGAAGATTCAAACCCAAACATGACAAAGGTGCCACTGAGTGTGACTGCATGGGCCACCAAAACCTTGGGCTTTTGACTCAAACACCGACAAAGAACAGAAAATGAATCGTCAGAATCATTTTTTAGGTTGGAGGCGGTTATTGTTATTTCGCTTTTTACTTCCTTTATTATCCTTCAAGGTTTTCTGTTAAATAGTGCGAAAGGGCTGAGTCACCAACACCCGTGCTCGAAGGAGTCACCTATCACACACTCAACTCACGTTCGGTGTCGGTGTGTTTCCACAGTATTCCATGACTACTAGCGTCCTTGCTACTAGTTACTACTAGTAAGGCACCTGTTACTACTAGCGTGGCACTTGTTACTACTAGCTTCTTGTTACTACTAGTAAGGCACCTGTTCCTAGTAGCGTGGCACTTGTTTCTACTAGCTTCTTGTTACTACTAGTAAGGCACCTGTTCCTAGTAGCGTGGCACTTGTTTCTACTAGCTTCTTGTTACTACTAGTAAGGCACCTGTTCCTAGTAGCGTGGCACTTGTTTCTACTAGCTTATTGTTACTACTAGTAAGGCACCTGTTCCTAGTAGCGTGGCACTTGTTTCTACTAGCTTCTTGTTACTACTAGTAAGGCACCTGTTCCTATTAGCGTGGCACTTGTTTCTACTAGCTTCTTGTTACTACTAGTAAGGCACCTGTTCCTAGTAGCGTGGCACTTGTTTCTACTAGCTTCTTGTTACTACTAGTAAGGCACCTGTTCCTAGCAGCGTGGCACTTGTTTCTACTAGCTTCTTGTTACTACTAGTAAGGCACTTGTTACTACTAGCGTGGCACTTGTTTCTACTAGCGTCCTTGCTCCTACTAGTAAGGCACTTGTTACTAGTAGCGATGCACTTGTTTCTACTAGCGTCCTTGCTCCCAGTAGCGATGCCCTTTGTTACTAGTAGCTTCTTGTTACTAGTAATGCCAGGAGCTACTAGTAGCTATGGTAATTCTATGCGGGGTTCATAGTCATAGTGCCCACTCGCCTGCTTCATCGTTCTGAAACTCTAGAGTCTGTTTGATAGATCCTCCGGTACCATGAAGGCTCACACCACAGCGAAGCACGTGTGATTTTCTCGATGCACTGCATGTCCAAGTGTCAGTTTCGCTGATGTTTACTGGGCCGAGAAGCGATGGCCTCCAACCTACTTTAACCTAGAAACTTGGAATGCTAGCAAAAGCTAGCACACTAGCGCAACTGATAGCCCCAAAGAGAAATGGCCGGGGACCAGCTTCTCAACTACTGTCAAGCTAAACAGTTGGTAGCAAACCACTACGTCCACTTCCACTCCGACCGCACCTTCACTCAACTACGGCTCCATTGAGCCCCTAGTAGCTTCTTGTTAGTAGTAGTAAGGCCAGGAGCCCCTAGTAGCGTCCTTGCTCCTAGTAGCGATGCCAGGAGCCCCTAGTAGCTTCTTGTTACTAGTAAGGGGAGACAGCGGCGGTCGAACAAGTGAGAGACGCTGGGCGCTGCAGAATGGTCAAGAGCAATGGCCTCTTGCCAACTTGTAGGCCCCCTTTTCGATGATTGCCACCGCGAGGCAAGAGGCACTCTCCCATCTCTGAAACACACCATGCCCACACTAGCGTGAACCTTGGTGCACACAAGCCGCAAGCCTTGAAGAGTCCAGAAAAACACCATCCTCTTGACATCTCTTGACCAAGAAGGGAATGGCACAGACTTCAAACCTGAGGTATCCTGAGGTGTGAACACAAGTTCGTACATCTTCAGCAAGACAAAACTGCAGCACCCAGCCGCATAGCCTCTGGCCGCTCTAGCCGTCGCCACTCCAGCATTCTCCCCAGAGGGCGTGCCCTGTTTCAGCCTTCGGCCTCCGCTCGCCACACGCCACAGGCGTGTGGAGAGATCATATGGCTGGACCCAGCTCTGTACGCTTCTCACCTATCGCGTAGCGTAGAGGCCAAAAGCTGGACAGGCCGTCAAAGCCTTCCAGCTCTCGGAAGGGGCGACCGAACCCTTCGCCGCCTTCTTTCACAAGCTTCGCAGAGTGCTCAGTCGGAATGCGCTTTGCTTTGTGGCAGCTCAAGGCCACTACTTGGGATACCGCAATGCCAAACACAAGATGTGCCGGACACCTGGCACCAAAGCACTGTCCAACCTTACACCGTAACTCACCACACTTTCCTCAGCCTAGCTGTGGGGCTTGTCCGATGCGTCAAGCCTAACTAGCACTGTCTCATGGAATCCAGGGCGAACACATCGACCGGACGCACACTTCGACCAGTCCAACACCGGTCGCACCACTACCGCAGTGTGCGGTACGAGGATTACTGATTACTGCCGTTGACGAGGCGCCGCGGACTCCGAGCAACAGATCGACAAGCCCTAAAGAGCCATGCAAATAAGGAGCAGATCTCAAGAATCGGTGAACCGAACTCATTAAACTAATTTTAAAATCTATATATATGGCAAGGAATGGCCTCCAACCTAATAATAGCGATGGCCTCCAATAAGGACGTGCAGTGCACGTTTCAAGAATCATTGATGCTATCTTGCCATCATTGTCCTGCGCGTTGAAGCCCTTGATCTTATTGATACATTCCTGCATAAGGTTGCAAGCTAGGCCGAATGTGAATTAAACGTGATATGATGCAAAGGTATGCAAAGGTCAGCGCAATGGCCCCTCAGCAAAGGATGGAGCGTTAGCTTGTATTTTGATGGCATGTCAATCATGCCTTGGATACGGCTTGCAGCAGCAAAGCACCTTAGAAAAATGCAAAACACAAAGGCGAAAAGCTCTAGGCTATTCTGACAACTTTCCTTGGATGTGTTGACTATTGATTCACGACGTTTACTGATGCCTCATTTCTGCCGTGCTCTTTTTTCCCGGGCCGCGATCAAAGCTTTACGCTTCTGTTTTCACTTTGGACTGGAGGCTGTGATGATGCGCGCGGACCCTCTGGAAAACTGGGGCAGGTTGGATGGAAAGCCAACCCCTCAACCATTGAACCACAGGAAAGCCACTCTGTCAACTACAAAGATATGCCAGGCACCTTTGGCAAAGGCTCCACACGCAATATCTGTCTATCAATCCCTGCCGTCACGCCAGTGGCGCTCAAAGTCTCACTACCAACTCTCACTTGAGTTCCACGTGGAGCGTGTGGCG
>CAXAMN010013625.1:150957-169621 GCA_963970005.1 Durusdinium trenchii | reverse complement strand
CCCGTGTAGTGGATCTGCATGAGTACAGTGTACAGAACTAGGAAAACGGCGTTTCACTTTGTTTCACCCCTTCACTCATTTTCGGATAGTCAGTGGGGCCCTGCATGGATTGGCTGATCGTTCTGGACACGTTTGAAGGATGCAGCCAGAAGCTATCAGATGAACAAACGAGGTTTTGCAGCATGCGTCATCGTGTTGACCACTAGTGACGCTGCATTTGCAGTCATGCTTATCGTGCGGTCCTATTGCTGTTCAAGTCCATGTGACAGGCACACTTGCTTGGGCGCTTCTGGGTAGTTTTTTTTTTTGGGGTGGACAGTGGACACACTTGGCTACGTTTGTACGCTCTACGGGACCTGGCCATCCCACAGCCAGAGTGTGCCTTTAATTGAGGGCAGCAAAGGAGTCATCTCCCCACTGATCATCATCTTCTTGGCTGCGTGGCAGCCACCGAACCCACTTCGGCATATCTAGGTTATCGCATCGGAGAAAAGCATTTGCACGAGCATATGCCCCTCTCCAAGTCAAGCTTTGGTCCGTTCGCTCAAATCCGTGCACCCTCCAAATGCTCTTCTTGCAATATAGAGCAGCGTAGGGGGCACATGAACCTCCGTTAAGAAGGTACATTTTAGGAAAGCCTCCTGTTGGATCTTTCGGAGTTTGCCCGGAAGCTGAAGAGTTCGCAAGTGCTTGCAATGCGCAAATGCACAACTCATGATTTCCTTGATTTCCGCCCTTGAGAGGTCTACGAGTTGCAGCTGCAAGCAGCGCTCACAGGCTGCTGATCCCATCCGTGAGAACTCTGGAGGCAACGTCAGTTCTGCTAGGCCGGCTTCTAGAAAACAGCATTCCGGCAAGCTTCGCAGCAATTTGGTAGGTCCAGGCTCCGATAGCTCAAGGTTGATGTGACGCAGCGCTGTGCATTTATAGAAGGCTCGAGGCCCTAGCTCTGCCTGCGGCGCGAGCTGGTTGACAGTGTCGTTATTCATTCCAACTTGCAGCAGGGCAACGCACTCTTCAAAACTTGTGCTCCAAATTCTCTACAACCCGGAGCAAGGACTCTGCGTAGTGCATAGCAGCGGCTAAAGACTCGCGTTTGCAGGCTCTGAACTGTGTCGTCTAGATGCACAATGTGGAGGTGTTGGCAGTGGTGCCATGCACACTCTCCTATGATCCGGTAACCTGCATCTACTTGCACATGCCGTACCCTTGCAAGATGCGAGAAAGCTTGTGGGTATATTCTGTCACTGGCTTGAAAGGGGACTCGAAGGGCTTTTGGTTTCTCCGTGCATTTGCCCCTTATGTTCAGCTTTCTCTGCACAAGGACTCGCTACAACAGTAAGGCAGTTGCAGTCCCTCAGGGTTTGCCAGATGGGATCGACCAGCTTCTGTTGCGAGTCACGGCAGACAAAGTCCAGCTCGCAGCAAAAAGTGCTGCTTGTGCCTAGTTCAGGAAGCTGCTCCAGCACTGCATTTTCAAATTCCTGAAGACCATCATATTCTTGAAGTCAATTATGAGCTGGGCTTCCTCCCCCGCTCGTGTGGTTAAGATCAGATGGATAACCATTGACCTTTCTTCGCTCCACTGCGAGGTAGACACTGACATATGGTCAGCAAACATGATCGGCACCAACCTATGCAACAGCGCTCCCTTGCCACTGAGCCAAAATACCTTGCGGCAGACTACGGACATGACGTGTCTTTCTTTGTGAATTATGGCTACCAACAGCTACTACTAATGGTCCATAAGGGGAACAACTGCACGGGCAGTCATTCAGACTTAATTCACATGCTCTGTGGTCAGGAAGGGATCGTGCGCGGCAGGCTGAGAGCGTCCATGTGGGCAGAACGTCAGGTGAGTTTGCCTGTCAACTTACGGCGTTCTTGAAGATCTTCGGTTTTTTTTTGCACGGATGGAGACGCCATGTGTGCGAGATGCACAGGTCATCTTTGACTACGTTTGAACGAATCTCCTGGAGAAGCAACAAAGAAACAAACCACAACACAAGACGCCACCCAACCAACCAAAGCCGCAAACAAACCCCAAGCAAGAAACAAGAACTCGAAGGGAGATTCGACTTTGTACATGCACAGTGAAACGTTGGTGAAACAAAGCTATGGCTTCTTTGTGGTTGGGCAACGAATTCTGTTACGAGCTTCGAAATTTTTTGCACGGGTGGAGACGCCATGTGTGCAGAGGTTGCACAGGTCATCCTGTGCTAGTGAAGAGAGAGTTACTATCCAGGTTGCAAGGCCAAACCCACAAGCAACAAAACCCACAACACAAACAAGCAACCACCAAACCAAACAAACCCCCAACACCGCAACCTGGTATGTAGCTCGAGCGGCCGTGTCGACCAAAAGAGGAGAAGGTGAAACAGGGGCAATGAATTAAGCCGGCTCTCAGTTCATCTGGACCGCGAGGTATTGTTTTGCTGCATTCTTTATTTAGGTCTCACGTCTTTCCTGGTTCTTCATTGCAGGCAGCAAAGCGTCCTGAGTCAGAACGCTGGGAACGTAATTGCATTTGGAGAGCATTGTAAGCTACCCTTACGATCATGCATTCAAGGGTGCAAGGCGAAATCGTGCAAGACAAAGTTAGGGGTTTCCTCGGTAGAATTGACAAGGCACCAGGGAAAACCATTGCGAAATGCTTCCGAAAGCTCCAAACTGTCGGTAACAGTTTCAGCAGTGCAGCCTAAGATCAATATGGTTGCGAAGGAAGGCAATCACTGCGGCAGATGTCAACCCCTCCCCAAAGGGGAGGAGGACCATGATACCACTTACAAGACTTGCAACGGTGACTTCTGAACAGCTTTGCCAAGGGAAGTCACATAAAGGCAAATGGGCCATCTGGCTTGAGAGGAAGCCTAGATGATCAAGTGGGAGCCGTCTGGCTTGCGTTGACTTGTGCACGATGCAAAGTGTCAAATGTCTGTTGAATGCCTGTACCATGCAGCGCCCCTCTACAAGAGTGAAACACGGTGAAACGTCGTTACCCTACGTCTAGTGACCCAAGTAAAACCTGTACACTTTGCATTCATCCAGGACCGACACTGAGGTGCCAGCCTGGGAGCTGTCTATCTAGGTGGTTTTGTTGCACAGAGACTACGGCGGCAGCGAAAGGTGACGCCAACAGGACCGACACTGAGGTGCCTGTGACGGGCAAGCGAGTTGTTAGTGCAGGTCCCTACGTAGCTCATCATCAAATTCATCGGAATTGAAGGTGCGACTGCCTCCTTGATTCGGCGGGAGGAGGTTGATCCACCCTGGCATGTGGAATTTATCACACAGGTCGAAGGCGTCATATTCAACATAGGGCCCTTTCCATGTGCATTCGTCTTCCATTTTGATGAGCCGACTGAGTTGTCCACACTCGAAGAAGGCTCGGTGAGCAATTTGGAGTGAGGCCGGTGGGGTGTGCACCTCTTGCAGCGAGGAACACAGTAGAAAGGCTTCTTTGCCTATGCGTCGTAGCTTCCGTGGGAACCATATTTGCTTCAGGTGCGAGCAGTGTGAGAAGGTAGACCCCCATATAGCAGTAATATCAGTACCAACTAAGTCAACTATCTGCAACCGCTTGCAGTTTTCACATGCAATGGGGCCTACGAAGTTGAAGTCAGCTGCCAATTTCAGTTGTTCGATTCCTGACCCGCAGAAGCTTCCCTCCGGTGGATATCGCGTGCAGTTCGAGGCATTAGCTTTTTTTTTGCACGAGTGGAGACGCCATGTGTGCGGTGTGCACAGGTCATCTTGGCTAAAGGTTGAAGCTCCGCATATTCAGAAACACGAAAACAGAAAGGAACAAACCAACCAAGACCCCAAAACCACACAACAGCAAGAAAAACAGGCAAGAACAGCGGAGTTTCATCTCTGTACATCAATGGTGAAACATGGTGAGAAGAGGGAACTACGGCTAATAGCTACCTGGGCCTCGAATTCAATTTCACGCTGCTGTCGAATTGCCTGTGAAGGGGCATTGTGTGATCGGCCTGTATGCGGACAGGCCTGGTCACAGGCACTTGCTGACGCAAGTGCTCAAGCAATCTAGCAGTCTGGCAATCAGGCAGCTTCCTACTGTGAGCTGTGCCGGAAAGGTTCCCTCGGAGTGCGAGAGGTCGAAATCGATGGTCATGGAGCAATGTTGTTCTGGCCTTGGAAAACAGCTTTGTCCTGGTCACAATCGTTTCACGCAATTGCGAAAGCAGGAAGAGCTGTGGCCTATGGCGGGCAGCTTGCCTATGGTAGTCATTGCTTTAAGGTGCGCCATCCGGCGCCTGACGAAACTCCCTCAACAGAGGGAGCAGGCGCGCACATTTCAAGCAAACTCCTTAACAGCTAAGCCTACAGGAGCGCAGCAAATGTGCAAGGTACTATCCTGGCAGGATAGCATTCCGATTCTTCACTCAACTCGCCTCCTTCGTGCAAGGCCCTAGCGAAACATGGTGAAACTTGGAAGGCTAGCATGGTGTCATTTGCCCACTTTGTACACGATTGGTAGGGTACGGACACGGACCCTCGCCAGGCGATGAACTAAGGTTCTCACCTGGGTGCCAATCACCTATCTTTCCTACCGTCGCGCGCGGACACAAAGGTTCTCAACCGGGTCAGCTCACTAGCATTGCACGATTATGGGCATGTTGGGTCTAGCCAGCGACGACACAGGTTGGCACTTCTCTCTTTTGCCTAGGTTGGAGAGGGCAGTCGAATTGTTTTAGTGTGGTGCGCTTGCTACGTAACATCTACGCTGTGGCTCTTATGGACTTAAGCCAAGTCCGACACGCATCCTAGATCTGGGATCATGTGTAGCCACTGCGGCCATCACCATGCGGGGTTTGATCAGCAGATGCCCCTCTCCCCTTTGCTTGGCTTGACCTTCTCGTGAAGCACCTGAAGAGTGTGCAATCGAGCAACACTATGCAGGCTGTGCAATGGAGTGCGAGCGGGATAGCTGCGGCTGGCACTGCAGATCTTCTAAAACCTTGCTTAGTGTATGGATGTGAATTCGCAATTTTTCTCGAAATTGGTAGCTGACATTGATGCTATGTTTTGTATGCGAGCAAGGAGGTCGAACAGGCGGGCTCGGTGCTCACTGACCTTGCACTGGCAGCTGAGCAAGCAGCAATGCAAGCCATGTACAACTTCCAAACTGACGCACAGGATGCACCAGGGCAGGATACCGCTCTCCCACCCATGCATCTGTATAGCAGTTTGCCACGCGAGTGGCCGCTGGCGCGGATGTGCATCTCGTACAAACAAGTCAACAAATACGTGCGCATTGCCATTTGGAGGAGAGTTGCTGAGCTTGGGCTCCGTGGTACCCATTTCAAAGGATTCCCAGAGCTAGTGCACACAGAGCTTGTTGGAGATCTTCTAATCCTGTGCAATGCACTCGCAGTACCGCTTTCCAACCTGTTCTCCTTTCTGTGTAGGGGCCACCCACAATGTACTTTCGTTGACCAAGCACACCTAGCCCTCTATGCTGACCTCCACTTCTGGCAGTGTGGTCTCCTTGCATTCTGCTCTATGAGCAATCCCGGCTGGTTCCAAATTGGTTTCTGTTCGACGTACCCCAGTCCAAACCTTGCAGGAAGTGGAATCAGTAAGTTTGACTGATCGTAGGCTATGGTTTCGAATCATCAATCCCAAATCGCAACAGCGAAAGCTTTCCGTACATAGCCGACGTGTACTGAAACTATGGTTAGAGTGGCTGAGAATTTCACCCCCTCTCCGAAGTATGCGCCCGCCGCTTCAGGTTTCCATTCACGCATCAGCAGATGCCTCAGCCCAAGGGGATTCGTTTCAAGTCGGTGGTCTCATCGAATCTGGATCCACCGTCTTTTGGTTCGCCGAACGCTGGAAGGTCCTTGATGTCAAGTCCCTAGATATTCCAGTTAGACCGGATGCACAGCGAGACATCGCTTGTTATGAAACCTTGGCCCAGGGCTTTCTTGCTCTTTTATGTTCAGCCATTTGCCCAACAATATGTGTCCCTCTCCACTTTCAGAGCCTTAGTGATAATGTTGCTGCCGAAGCTTCAGGCAATAAGTTTTTTACAACATCTGCTCCGCTTTGTTACTTTGTTGAGCATTTAGCTTCCATTTTATCTTCAGAACGCATCAGCTGCGATATCTCACACATTCCCGGTCCTTTGAATCTCGATGCGGACCTGCTCAGTCGATGGGACCTCGAATCGGAATAGGCATCGCATGTGCCTGCAAGGCTTCTTTCGGTTTCACCGCTCGGTCGCGGTTCACCCCTCTAGTTTCCCGCTGCAGTGGCCAATCGGCCAACCAGGAATTCATTTTGGCTGCCAACATCCACTCAGGGCGTCTTGGGATTGGTTAACCGAGTGTTGTTGGAAAAGCTTTTGGTGTGATATCCCAACAACTCTTGACGAATGCTGGCAGTGAAAATGAACGTAGCGCGATAGCTCCGGAGAGAAGCTGTGGATGTTTTTATTGAACATTGTAAGTATCTCTAGAACGTTTCTAGTGATCCTTCACGTAATGTTTTGTGATCTTACATGTTCTACGTGCCGATTTGGTTCTAGAATACTTCAATGTTCAGCTCCTCCCTCCTCTACCCTCTATGGCTTCTCTCTCCACAGTCCACCAACAGGTCAAAACGACCAAAAGCGTCAAGCTGATCCATCAGCACCCCGCGAGCACGCACATCTCAAAGATGTGAACGCGTCATGGTCAAAACGACCAACCTGCAACCACTCCGAAGCCATGAGTGGTGGGATATCGGTGTGATATCCCAACAACTCTCGACGAACGCTGGCAGTGAAAATGAAAGTAGCGCGATAGCTCCGGAGAGAAGTTGTGGATGTTTTTATTGAACATTGTAAGTATCTCTAGAACAGATCGAGACCGCCCCCTTGGAAAGAAAAGAGCGCAGTGAATTTTCATTTTGTATGTGAGGCACCAAATCTGACAGTGACGACGTGTTTCTTTGAAAAAGATACACTTGTCACAGACAGGTTTCAGGAAAGACTTTTCCGGGTGTCGAGTAGAGTTTTTCCTCCTTTCAAGGGTGCGGTGGGCGGCAGCGCTTTCCACGGTGATCTGTTCTGAAAGAAGCCCGCCCACCCACGCCAGAGGACTTTCAAGTTCGACCGGCCAGACCCATGGCCTAACAAAGATCGAGACCGCCCCCTTGGAAAGAAAAGAGCGCAGTGAATTTTGATTTTGTATGTGAGACACCAAATCTGACAGTGACAAACCGTAGAATTGACGCTAGTTTCTTTGGAGCAGGGGCTGGATTTTAACCCGTACTGTTGTTTCCAACTTGATTCTTTTCTCATGGGTGTACTGCGATCCATGTGGCTATTGCATACAGCTATGTTCTTTAATGGCTGGTAGTGCGCAAAAGGCGCTAAGAGACAAACAGAAAATTAAGAAAGGTGAGACGCAACAGGTGAAGCAGAACAAACCCGGCGCTAAATGCTCGAAGGCGAAAAAACAATACTTATTTTTTGAACCCAATTCAAACAAATCTTAGGGAACCATGGGTACAAAGTGCATTGCACAGTCACATATGCAAATGCAAGACAAACATCAACACCTCCAAATGGCTGTCTGGCGGTTAGGTCTGAAAGATGATGCCCCCTTCATTGTAGGTCGTAGAACGATGTGGCTCGTTTTTTTTTGGGAAATCGTCGGGAATCAGACCGTTGGTGATGATAGATTCCAACCTACTCGATCACAGTTGTACAACACCCTTGCAAGAGTGGACGAACACTCCTCATCGATTTGCAGGCAAACCGTATTTTTAACATCACTCACAAGGGTGATTCAAAGACAAAACGCTAGATGCGCAACAGAATCAATCTCCTGCTGCCAGCACTGATCTTTATGAGGCAATGTAAAGAAGTGCAAGACCACTCCAAAAGCAAGATGCCGAACATCCTTTCTCGCAAGACTGTTTCACCACGTTAGTCCACGAGATTTAACATTCAGACTATGTTATGCATTGCAAAGCATCGGAACACATTCAAGAGGGGAGGCGAACATGCACACAGAAGTGTGTCGAAAACGATGTGTTTGCAGCTGCTTGTGTGTTTTTTTTAATTCTTTTTGTTTTGTGTACAGCTTCAGTTTTGTGCATTGTGTGAGTTGCAGTTTTTTGAACTGTTCCCAAGAGCAAGTCGTTTGATTTGACCGTGACCAGTGACCAATGCGTCGGAATTTTGGCAGTTCCTTTTGCGACCTGTGTACATTCCATGCAACATGTTTCACTAGGATGCTCTCGGCACCAAGCCGTCCCTGCTTTTAGTCTGTTTTCTTTGTGGTGTTGTTTCGTTCCTTGGCGGTTGATGCACCTTCCTGCCTGACTCTTGTTTTCGTGTTTTTTCCAGTCGCGGTACAGCCCATTGGACATGGCGTTGGACGCTTGGTTGTTTTTTTTTGCAGCACTTTGAAGGAGCGCGACTGAAAATGAGAAGCCAACATCCCGTCTTTGATGTAATGAAACTGAGCGGCCTCACGTCCGGACAGGCAACCATGAACACACTTGTGCTTTTGTGACTGCCGACCAAGAGCTGCCAAATGGCCAAGAGATGTGTAACGGGCGCAAGGGCGTGAGGCCATAAGGTTGTGTGCTAGTTTGATTTGCTTACAGCCACTGACAGGTACTCATTTGGCAAACTGGGATGTCGTTCTCATGACTCTTTGCTAGACACTGAGTAGGATAATACAGCAGTAGCAGAAAGTATGCGGCGTGACGGACCTTCGCTTGTGTTTTGACTGCTCAGCAACTTAGAATCTATTTGCTCAAGTGTGGCACATGGTCTCAAACAAAGACAGTCGATGACATTTTTTCTCCAACTGGAGTACATCTACCAACCGCCACAAAGCTTTGCAAGTGATTCACGGCAACAAACCCTTGTACTTGATATATAGCATTTTGATGGGGTCAACACATCGACTTGCACCATCACGCCTTCACTGCGTTCTGGCACGGTCCTCGGGTGCGGAGGTGACTGTTGTGTTCCAATCCGTTTGGTTTCGTTCAAAAACCAAGCGGTTCTGTGTTCATTCATAGAATTGGTGGATTGGTGACGCTGCAACTAAGATGGTTTAAGTTGGTTTGCAAAGCACGTGGTGTATTCCAATCACTTGCAGTTTGGTTTTGAATTAAGATGGTTTATTGAGATTCAGTTATGGTGCGAGTGGTCTGCATCGTTTGCTCGCCTCCACGCATGGGTGGTTTGGTGTCATCAGCTGCCAAGCCTGCCGAGTCTGCGCCTTGGCTCCGCCACCTGTGGGGGACCCCTTCTGGCACGTTGTATGCGAGCACACTGGTTTGTATTCTTGTGTCCAGTCTCTGTGGGGTTCGGAGGGTTCAGTGGAAGCACCATAGTCAAACTCGGCCCGGGAACGTTCGAGCATGCACGTGTTTCAAAGCCTTCAAGGACCGACCAACGGTTTCCAGTCCGGCTCATATGATCCGCGGCGCCGGTTCAGCGCCCCCATCCTATCCCCACGGCCCCATGGCCCAAACGCGTGGGTTCCAGTTGGGCCGCCAGTTCGCGCGTTGGGCGCCGCTGGCGTCCACAGCGCTGCTTTGGCCAACAGGTCCGCGCGGTCCGCGCTCGCGGGGCATCCGGAGGTGCTCAGCAGAAGAGTTACGGACGCCCTTTCCAGAGATCGAGGCTCGCAAGACGGGGAACCTCGTCACCGTAGATGGGACACACTCCTTGTATTATGAGGTATCTTGGCAGGAATTGGTCCAGGGGCTGATTGGGTGGGGGAGCAGAACCATTGCATCATTGGGTGATTGGGCCACTTTGTTCAATTGTTGGAAGTTCCACAGGAAGTCACTTAGTACAAGAAGCAAAGGCCTCAGTTTGCTCCTAAAACGATCATTGAAGAAGAACCTCATCTCTTCTGGGCAAAGACCCTCCTTAAAACAAAACCACTATATACATCCCTTCTGGGTCGAGAGCTTGGCCACCGAACTCCGCCACGTTTCTCCGTGTGGACCGAGGTCTCGGGCAATCCAAAGGGCAAGGTCGTCCTCTTTCTGCACGGTGGCCCTGGGGATGGCAGTAGCCCCAAGCATCGGCGTCTCTTTGACCCCGAGGCGTTTCGGTCTGCACGACGTGTGGGGAGACGTGGGAGACGTGGAGACGGGTAGACGTGTGTTTTTCAACGGGTAGACGGGCCGGCAGCGGAAAATCAAGGGACACGAGTCCGATATGTGGGACAAAGGAACTGGATTGATTTTGAAAAGGAAGATGTGCAGCCTGATGAACAGTCAGCACTAGAGTCTTGGAAGGTGGGAGTGGGGATGGCTTTACTTCAAGTCAGACAACGGATCATTTCCATCGGTCCAGGTTATTTTGATCGGGGGCTCCTGTGAGTTGCATGCAATGGATTCAGCAGGCCCCTGGCTTGTTTCGCGTTCGGGCCCCTGGCATTGGAAGGATTTGCACCAGTCCACCCACCGTCCCACCGGTCCAGGTTTTCTGCATCGTGGCCTTTGACCAGAGGGGTGCAGGCCAATCCGTTGGAAAGAAGGAGTTCAATACCACGGAGAAGTTGGTACAGGAGTGACTCTGATTGGTGGTGTTGGACACCCGTAAGTGGTTCAATCTTGGTCACCGGAGCTTTGGCGAGACAGTGACATATTGGTAAGGTCATAAATCCAGAACGAGTCTTGACCCTTTAACAATCCTTTTAGCTTTTCTAAAGAACAAAAGTTGAAGCTGTCTCATTCCCCTGTTTTTCGAGGACATTGAGCAGCTGCGGCTGCATTTGGGCGTCGAAAGCTGGGAGTTGCTGGTGGGTGGCAGCTGGGGTTCCACCTTGGCCTTGGCCTATTCCACACGCTTTCCAGCGCGGGTGAAAGCCATGGTACTTTATTCAATCTTTATCCCCAGCCAGGTGGGATAAGACTCAGATGGAGGGTGCTGGGGCCGGTGTGGTTCGTATGGAACTATGTCCGACTTCCTTACTTTATTAGAACCTAGTTTTACTTGGTCCCGTTAAACCCAAAAATAGTGTTCATGATCTCTTCAGGTGGTTTGGAAGGGAATCAAAGGCGGCTTTGAGTGGAATAAGAGGCGTTCTTGTGGGTTTTGAGGCTCATTATTCGACATTAAAAGCAAAAGGGTCTGAATTGTGGGCCAACTATTTAGCGTATAGGAGGGTAACAGGTCCACAACAACCTCCTCCCAGAGACTTCTAAAATTGCAATGTAATTGTGCAGTTTCGACACTGTTGGTGCATTCTTGCAGGATCTATAATGGCACATAGTGTGGTGATGTTGAACTGGCTTGGACAAAAGGGCGTGGGTTCCGACAAACAAAAGGTGCCGGTAAACAAGTACTCTTCAACAAGTACTCTTTGAACGACCCCTCTTCAGACTTGCAGGGTCTGTTGCTTTTCCGCACAAGAACTGCACAAGGCATACTCGCTTTGCACAGACGAACTCACCAGAACCCTCCACAAGAACTCAGTGAGTCCAACTCATCCAATTGAGAGACTCCTTGAGGTGGTCCTCGGCTGCCAGGCCTCCATCGAGTTCCCTTACAGCGCGGCCGGCGCGGGGCTCTTCTTCCCCGAGGCCCACAAGGCCTTCGCCGCCGCCGTGGACGCCACGGGGGCACAGCCGGGAGAGCTGCTTGGGAGGTATGCGGAACGCTTGGCTTCAGAGGACACGAAGGCGTCGGCCCGTAGGCCGTGGGACGGCGAGGCCGCCCAGCGCGGCTTGATGTGATCTCATCTCATTTCGCTAGTAGCGAGCATGATATCGGCATCATCGTCTTTTTGATGAGGTTTTAGTTTGGTGTTTTTTTTCTAGTTTGGCTGAACCGACCTTCGGACTCGCCATGGCGCGCCGACCTTTTGGTAGGTCCGGAACGCTGCGCGGAGCGCCTATCTGCGTTGGATCATGCGGTTGTTGAGCTTGGAGCCTGACGAGTCGATCATCGAAGAGGTGGCAAGGAACCCGGAAGATGCAGGTGAGGTGGGTGGGGGGCACTGGGAGAGGATGTGGTTCCACAAGAATCTCTGAGTCCTCATGGTGGAGGTCCTCCACAAGTGGTCTAAGAGTTTCATTCTTGGATGGGACTGGAGGGTCTAGAACCTGAAAGTGGGTCCAACCGGTTTCCTCTCCGTTTTAAAACAGTAGGTTGCAACTAGAGTGTTGGTTTTGGCAATGGCAACTCTGTTTGCTTCTGAGTTGTCTTTTTCAATCAGTGTGGCAGTGGTAAAAGTGAAGCTGGACTTCTTGCGCCTTTCGGTTCGGGGTGTTTTTTTGGATGGTCGACCCGGTGTTGTTGGCTTCCAAGAAGTGAATGTGTGTGGAGCCGCTGGGGCACCTGCTCGGTTGACATCCTTCTTTCCCGGCTTTTGGACCCAAAAGACTCAAAAAGCGTCAGGGTGTTGATGCTTGCAGGACTCCCTCCACCTCCCTCAACCTGGCTGAACAGAATGGCTGTTCGAGCCGAGTCCAAGGTGATGGGTTGGCGATTGAGATGCGATACATGGCCAACGGCTGCTTCGTGGATGCAGACCAGCTCTTGGAAGAGTGCAAGCGAATCGCTCATCTTCCCTGCGCCATTGCGCCTGGCCGGGCAATCTTTTCAGTTTCAATCTTTTGTCAAGAAATTGCACAGGTGGTTTGGGCCTGCAACCATGGAGTGTTTATTTGGGCAATAACTCGGAGCGCTTGTTTCGGCTTGCAGCCAGATGTGTTTTCATCTACTGACATTCACAGCGATCACAAAGTTGAGGACAACAGGGTTTGAGTAGCTTTCGGACTCAGATATCTGCACGTTGAGCCCTTTTGAACAATCGTGCAAACTGCCAGAGGTTCTTCTGTGGCACTTGACCTGGTCGGTTTCCGTGTTCGTACCGCCCATGTGCCCGTGAAGTAAGATGCGTCGCACAACAAGATTAGACCCGCTTCAACAACCAGATTCTCATTGGAGAGGTTGAACTGTTGCTGCATTTCACAAGATCATTGAAAGACACCAACAGACCCAGGTCCGACTCAATCAGAACTTCCACAATGGACACCAACAGACCCAGGTCTTTGGACTCGGGTTTAGCAGCGGTGGATGCTCCTTTTCCCAGGTTCATGGGCGAAACGACTTGCTCTGCCCCCCCGGCCAATGCCTGGCGTTTGCGCCAGCGGCTACCGCGCGCGAAGCTGATTTTCGTGCCCCAAGCGGGGCATTCCTCTTCTCTGGCGCCGGCACTGCGGTCCGAGATCTTGAAGGCCATCGACGGGCATCGCTGAGAGATGATGTGCATTGAAAAGGATTTAAAGTGGTGGAACCTGGGGAGAAGGCCTGGCGATGATGGACCCTGAGGACGGTGCAGGCAGATCGTGCCCGATGACGCCGCCACGCATGGCGCGCTCCATCCGGGCACACCGAAACATTTGGAGGGCCTGACATCGGCCAAAAGCGACGCGGTGCTTGGAGGCCAAAAGACGATACGTTCCACTCGCTTTGCGCCACAGCTACCCCAGATCCATGCGAAGACCAGGACCGATTCGGGGTGTTGTTTTTCCTTTATACCTGGCAGATGTGCAACACCTGGCAGATGTATAACTCTCCAGCGACCGCCTTCATAGTCTGTAATGTGCTTGGACTTCATATCGACAATGGTTGAGTTTTGAACATCACCAATAAACGATTAAGAATTAACTAATTAATCCTTGTCCTTGCCGCAGAAGAGCCCACTTGTTTGAGTCCAACAAACGCTGAAAAACATCAGTTCATTTTCAGCAGTTCTTTGCTGCCTGTACCTCCCAAGGTCCTTAAGGTCTCCAGCTCGAAGCTCAGACCTTTCGCAGGGGTCGTCAGGGGGATCCAATCGAGAACCTTCACGACAGGAGGGGGGTAGGCGAAGAGACCATGCAGTAGTGGTGTAGGGGTCTGACAGTCGTTTTTTGTTTGATTTCGATGTTTGCTGTATTGGGTTTCCTCATGTTTCATCGACTCATGGACTCATCGACAGGGTTTGTGTTTGAGGTGAACGAGTCCCGTGTGTTGATGGGGCGAGAAGGAAGTGCCATGCGGTGGTCTCGAGTAAGAAGTGTCGTCCATGGTAGGTAGAAGAACCTGAACAACGATTTCGGGTGTATATAAAGAGTATGCAGCTTTATCGTGTGGTTTTGTTTAGGATGTGATCACCAGTGGAAACTGAGTGGCCACATCAACCTTTAATACCACCAGTTCTTGTTCTGGCCAGGGGGGTGAGGCATATTGCAACACCCTTGAGTCCACCCTACGAAGTTATACATCATGTATATGTTTGCAATTTGTATATATGCTGCCACCCGTACCCGTACCTACCTTTTGTGTGGCTTTATCAGATGTGGGCCACAGATCACTTGTATATCAAAAGTTTTATCTAAAACATGTAATTTCAAAAGCTTGCCTTTGGGTCCTTGGGAATGGTAACTTCTATGCTCAAAAGCTATTAATTCTTTCATTGCAAAAGGCTTGTTCTATATATTATATAGATCTCTGGGAAAAATCACTTTATATGAAGAAGCTTTGTACAAAGCTATACTCCAAAAGTTGTTTTGTCTGATCTCAGGGAATGATCCCTTCTATCTAATATGATTTTTCTTTTATTATAGAAACTTTCATTTCAAAGTTGCCCTATAGGTCTCTAGGCAATAATCAAAAGTCCTTTTTAAAGGCTTTCACTTCAAAAGCATTTCTTTCTGATCTCTGTGAAAGTAGAATTGCACATCAAGAGCCCCTCATCAAGATTGGCTTCCTCTCTAAAACCTTCCATCAAAGATCAATGTGAAATGGCACGTATATTCAAGTAAAATTCAGTGAAACTATACTAAAACTGTCTCAAACAAATTGAACATACGTTTAACAAACACACATTATTTTTAAGTAAACACCCATTTATGAAATTGAATTGAATACAAGCTAAAAGTGAAGAATACAAAGGACAAGTAAACATAGAACACGTATAGACACAGTATAGATACTATTTAATTAAAACAACATTCAAAAAATCTACTAAAATGTCTTGTGAAGATAATAAACATATAGAATAATTGCATTCTATTTTAACGTTTAAAGACCAATTTAACATCAACAAACTATGTGTAAGCTATAAAAGCAAAACATGATGGTAAAAAAGAACAGCACAATAAAGACAATGGTGTCTAAAAGCAAATGCAAATTAATATCAAAAAAGCAGCAACCTCTACTGAATAACACATACATTCCAAAGTAAATGCACATGAATTGAACGAAGTTTAAGTTTCATTGAATCCAACAAATTTGAATCTAGTTGACAGCGATTGCAGCCGTATTTCTGAAAAAAATGTCACCCAAATACAGCAAGTTTAGTTTAATTGACTACTAATTAACATTATATCAAGATTATGTCAAATTTGCTAAAAGCAATTTGAACATAGTTTAAGAGTACATTGACACCATTTGAACCAATACATTAACATAAAATTGCACTGAACGTATATTACACTACAGTAAGTCTATTTGAGAACATATTATTTATTTTTTTCTGTATTAACATACGAAATAACGCGACCATCTGCCGCTTAATGAACAATCAATTAGGGCTAAATTGTTATTTTTTTAAAAGACAAACACCATTCAACACCAACAAAACACAAAAAACAATTCTGAGGAAGTTTTGGGGAAGGAGTGGGGTCCAGGAAACTACCATAATAATAAAGAACTCCTAAGCAATCAAAAAACCTTGGGATCAAAAAAACACAAAAAACAATTCCGGAAGTCTTGGGGAAGGAGGGGGGTCCAGCCAAGAGTCTCTGAGTTATTTTTGGGTTTTATCGAAAAACCTAACATGTCTTTTTGGATACTTCACAGACTGGGATGTGTACAGTACATATTGAAACAAAACACATTAAACGGTCAATTCTGCATACCTTCAAAACAATTTTGGTATCTTGGTATTTTGTAAGAAAGACAAACGTACCAAAACTGAATGGAATGTATGTATACTAGGTATTAAAAACAATCACAAAACACTACAATAGTCAGCCGATAGACAATCAGCACAAAACACTACAATAGTCAGCAGATAGAAAATCAGCACGAAACACTGTAAAACAGAGTGTTTTCATAGAAGAGGTAGGGGGGGTGTATTCCTTTGCACCCTTTTTTGTCTTTCGGACGGACAGCGATGTCTATAGCCTTGGGCTCTTGGGGAAGGGGCTCGCAGCATGAAGGCTTGTGAACGCTCAGAAGTGATGGCAAGAAGACAGACCTACTAGGGCTCGTTTTTGGCAGGGTTGGTTGAAGGGGGGTTTGTCGGGGCAACCACCTCAAGGTCCTTTAGGTCATCCAACTGGCTGGGCATGCCTGCTGGCAGATGTTGCATGTGCAGCTGAAGAGAAGTACCGGCCGGACTGCAGTTTTGGCCCAAAGTTTTGCGCCAGTTCTGAGTGTTTGTGGACATCCGAAGAACTGTTTTGCACACGGCCGGGGCACCTCAGATCAAACTGTTTTTTTGTGAAAGGAGGTGCAACTCTGCTGAAAAACGGCCAGTTGATTTCAGCGGATTTCTCGTCCAACATCAGCATCTCTGGGCCCTCTGGGCTGTTTTTGGGACCTTCCAACCGACCAAGACGAGTCTTGACCACCGACCAAGACCACCTTCCCAACTCTCCCGACGTTGTTTGAGGTCCAGAGTGCGCAGTCATGGGGAAGAAGCCAGCGACGCAAAAGATGAGCTTGGCCGAAGCTTGGCGGCACCATCAGCCGGAACTCGCGCTGCCAGCTGTGCGTTTTGCTACTAGTAGCTAGGGCATTACTAGTAGGAACAAGAAGCTACTAGGGGCTGCTGGCACCGCTACTAGGAGCAAAGAAGCTACTAGGGGCCTAGGGGCTCCTGGCCGTACTACTAGGAGCAAGTAGCTACTAGTAGTGGTTTTGGGCCGGGAGAAGTGAGATTCCTTCGATCAACTTCGACTCCCTGTAGACACCTGAACTGGTCTGATTTTGGATGATCTTGGATGACAAGAGAAGGCTTTATGGGATTTGTCGGAGTAAGACGACGTCGACTATGAATATTTCATAGCGTTTTTGTAGAGAGTACATGCACGATTAGGAAACCTTTTTGTCCAGTGTTTTATGCCTTTTTTTGAATCAGTTTCGAGATCACCATACCTCCAAGGATAAAAGTCATGACCTTGTTGTTTCTGGCAAGCAGATTCGACCGTAGTCAGATCTCCTCGCAGCCGGTTTGCACTTGGAAAACGGTTTGTTGTTGGTTGCTTTGCACAGATCTTCGGTCAATCTGATCTGAAGGGGCCTGACTGCACTAGCGAGGACCTGAACGCCAAGTTCGGCGGCAACATGGCCTGCGCCCCAGAATGATGCGGGCCTTCGCTGACCCGGTGGACATTCACGTGCAGCTCGTTTTGGGCCAAACACGAGCTGTTTGTTCGCCTGAAAGAAAGGGTGCCATCACGCATCTTCGTGCAGAATTTCTTAAGCTTTTGCGAGTGGTCATCTAGAGAGAGAAACCCTCAGTGGGGAATCAGGAGCAAGTTGGGGTCAACACAGCACCCTATCATATCCATGGTCGACCCCTTTTTGGGGCTTGGACAGTTGGACGAACTTGGCTCTGCGACCAGAACCGCTGTGGGTGTTCAGGCGGAACAGCAGCTGCCTTCCCAAAGTGTCGGAAAGGACTTTGGCAAGGCGAAAGGCTACTTGGCAGAACCACTGGGGAAGTTCTTTCATGCAAATGTATGCAAATGTATAGTTCTTGTGTGCAAGAAAGGTGAAGGTGATTGTCGCAGTTCTTGAGTCCAGCCTGAGCTATATGATAGCCATCTCGCACATAACCAAAGTTGAGAATACCCTCAACTATGGAGCTAGCAACTCCCTTCTTCCTGTTGTAGTGGACGGACTTTTTTTGGCACAGCCATTTGGGGCTGTAGACGGTCCACCTGTGACGGTCCACAGCATACCGCATACCTAACTAGGTGACGACGCCTTCTGGCGCCTGTGGGTGGCGTGTTACATCTCTCCTGAAACCCCCTGAGGAGGACCATTTCAAGAAAATTGAGTAAAAATGGGGTCGTCAATTTGGACATTAGTTTTTGTTATTTCAAGTACCTGAGTAATAAGAGTTTGTTTCCATCAGCAATCAGGATAAATTGGGATCAATCATCTTAAGCATGAGACACAATGCTCAGAGAGAAGGATTCCCTTCCACGAAATGATTGGACTCAGTCTTGGTGTAAATTCTCTTTGTAGCAACATGGCATGAAAGCTGTGACATTCTCTCTTAAAAATGCCATAGTCTGCTCTGTCGGTTTTCAAACGGTCCCAATTGGTCAATTCTTTCACCAAAGTGCTCAGCGGGAAAACCGCCATACGCGGCTTTTCACTTCCAGCGGCAAGCCTTCGACAAGTGCACCAGGAACTCTTGTCCCGTGACATCTCCATCAGCTCTGAGGTTTTTGCGCCAGAGCCATTGGTACACACGGCGTTCCAACGTTGCATTCATGCAACTGACGCCTTGCATTTTCCTTTTCTTTTTACCTGCTTCAAACCTCTAAAGATGACTCAGAAACGGTTTCCCCACACAAACGAAGCAACAAAATGAACGACAAACACAAAAGAGTTTCGCGGCTGCGGCCATGGCCGCGGCATCGACGAACCGAACGAAACCAC
>CAXAMN010013625.1:68964-150947 GCA_963970005.1 Durusdinium trenchii | reverse complement strand
CCCCCCAACAAACGAAACCGTCCGTAATCGAACGAAAACGAAGGAGAACGAACGAAAACGCACGAAAACGAACGAATCGACGAACCGAACGCAACCACGCCCCCCCCCCCCCAACACATCTGTAGCTCACAGAAGGACAAAGTCATATATCAAGCACACTAGATACTGCATTATTGGAGGTTATTACATATCAGGCACAGGCGCCTGGAGGCGTTACCAGCACCTACCGTCTTCGGCTCACCCTCTCGACGTCAGACCGAGGCAAGGGCTTCCGCGACATCGACGGCGCCCAGGAGGCCAACGATTGGCGGAGCAGCGGCCCCCGAAAGGGCAAAGGCGGCTCGTTCGGTCCGGAGGAGTGGGGAAACGGGTGTTTGGGAGGTTTGGTTCGGAGCAGTGTCCGGAGACGGAGGTTTTTGGGCAGATGGTTCCTTTCCGCATTGGATGCTGCAATGGATTAGTGCTGGGTGGAGAAGTGCGGCCTGAGCGATGTAGAGCGGGTCAGGAAGGTGTGCGAGGGGCTGTGTGCGAACGATCTTTTATTGGATACATTATTTCTGAAAGGCAATCAGTGGTCATCTAGCGTTTAACCCTCAGCATAAATTTTGGTTGAGGAGCCAAAGGACCTTTGGACAGCCTCTCACCTAGGAAGGTAAACCGAAGAAGCACAGTGACTTCAAGGAAGCGGCTCTCATCCCCTTTCATCCATGTTTTCCGGTGTCTCTTGTTTGGCTGTTGAGGAATGTTTCTTCTCTGTCTCCTTTTGATGAATCTCAAACTGCGGAGGTTGCACAGAGTCATGGCCAAACAAATGCCGGGAGTTCGTTCTAATACACTCTATACCCACCAAGTATCCCTGAATTCGAGTGTTTTTGTGAATGGGCATTCATCTTCATCGGTCACGTGGGAACCCAAACAGGACCCTTCTCCACCTGGTTTTTACACCACCCTTTTTACACAGGTGGAGACGACGTTCCAGGCATGTCCTTTGTCCGGAATGTGGGTCGCTGCATGACCCCGGCTGGGAACCTCCTCACCGGTCGCTGGGTGTTTTGGTGAAGCAACTGAAACGACCAGCTACCCCGGTGGTCGAATACAACCCAGTATTGTCCCCAAAAGCGGGAGCTTTCGTGCAGGAAGGTAGCCAGGTATGGACAGTTCTTTTTGGGCTGGACACCAAATTTAGTCAGCAAGGGCAGTCTTTGTGTTGGTTCTTTTGATTCTCCTATCCAAGTGTTAAATTTCTCAAAGACACAGACGTTTGTCAGCAGAAACCAGCCAGTGTTGGGCCCGAGGCAAGGGTGACTCGGAGCCGAGTCGCGCTGACACCGGCGACTGGCGGGGTGGCGGCGGCGGCCCTAGGGTCGGAAGCTGAGCCCGGGGCGAAGCGTTGGGAAGTGTTGGGGAGTTGATTCTTTGGATGATCTATATTTAGGGTCTGCAGTAAACCTGTAACAGTCGGTGAACAACAATGAACAACTATTTGAGAGATGTCGGTGAACAACAAGCTAACCACCATCATCCACTGGGCCGTGGTCATAAGATCTACCCAATCTATCTAAAACAGGTCCAACTGAGGACGCGATTGCGTAATCCGCGATGCAAGAAGCTCACTGGTCACTTCTCCAGGAAGACCGTGGTGGCGGCGGCGGCGGCTTCCAGCGAAGAGAGCGTGAGGACAACACGCAGGCGGGCAATGAGAAAGCGAACACTATGCCTGGCCGGGCCAACTAGTGGATACTATAGGTGGGATGTGACACCCCAAACTGGGGGATGTTGCTGAGTTCTGGAATGCATCCCGGCTGAGGAAGGTTTCAAGCTCGAATTCCAAGAGGTGCATCTAGAATTCTTCCTTCACATCGATTCTCGAAATGTGGTTGCCGAAAAGCATGAAGTTCCACCCCGTGCGCCAGTGACTTGCTGCGCAGGCTGGAAAGGATGAAGATTGGCGAGGTAGTATGGGCCGGCCCCTCAGAAAAGGGTGATTTCTCCTCTCACAGCTGGGGGTTTGGCATGTCCGTGGAGAGAAGTGAGAAGCCCCATCGCTCTTGGGTTCCCCGGCGCTGTGTGCAGCTTTTGGGCCATGAAAGGAACACGGCGGTGCAGCGGTGCTGTTGCCGGATTGGCAAATACGAAGGTGAAGCCAGACCGCACGAAAGGCCCAGCAAGCACTCAGGCTTGGCCACATTCTTGCAGTGACCTCCAAAGCAGGTTGCATGATGTTGCATGTAACAGCCCTCCCCCAAAAAGGAATTCTTGAATCCACCCTCCTCCTCCTCCTCCGCCTCCTCTTCCTCCCATTGATTTGGAACCCACCCACCTCAGGCCGCCGCGAGGACAACGACCGCGACGACCGCCGCGGTGGCGGCGACCGCTTCGGCCGCGGCGGCTTCGGCGACCGAGACCGAGACCGCGACCGAGGCTGGACGGCGACTGGGCTCGTCGGGGAGTGGAGGGAGTGTGCGGCGAGTGTGCGGCCACAACGAAGCAACTGTGGAGCAACTGAAGCAACGGCCAGTTGCAGAAGCATCGACGAAAAGTCTGAAGCTTTCGACTCTGACTGAACGTCTGTGTGGAAAACCTGTGCCAGGAGGAAGCCGCGCAGATGAAGGAAGCTTGGCCGAGAAAGTCGGAAGGTTGGCAAGAAATCACCCAGACAGGACCGTGTGGCACTTGGTGAACAAATCGCCAGGACGGAAGCACGGGAAAAGGGGGCAACCGTTTGACCTCTTCAGCGCGGGCTACAGCCATCTGTTTTGCGGCAACATGGTCAACTTGGATCCTTCTGGGATCCAAAGGGGCAGTGCTCAGCGGTCGTTTGGACACCCAGCAGCTGCTAGTGCGTTTTCAAAGACTTCGGGTGGTGCAATGTTTCAGGTTTTACTCTGCAAAACAAGGAACCGTGAACCATCTTCGAGCAAGATTCGTCAGATCTGCTGCGGTGCTGAAGAATTGAATATGAAAAGGGATGACCACAGGCTATTTGTACAATCACTTATTCAGATCTGAAACGGAATCATTGCAGAGTAATTCTAGCCTTTGTTCGACCATTCTGCAGGAGGATATACCTCCCAATGCCAAAGCTTTTGAACTTTGAACCTCAAATCGGCTATAACCGTCATCTCTGCCCCCACCCCCCTTAAGCCCCTCCTTTGAAGCTCCTTTTGAGCCCTAGGCGATTGGCGTCGTGGCGGCGGCGGCGGTGGCGGTGGTGGTAGCGAGCAGTCGCAGTCGGAGCGGCCGAGATTGAATCTGAAGCCTCGATCAAAGCCAGTGCCCAGGTTAAGACAGAGACGGTTTTGAGGTTTTGACTTCACGTGGGGCGCTTGGTGTTTTCTCGGTTGGTTGACCCTCGGTTGGTTGAGGTTTTGGTTGGCAAAGAATCATTGTTCAAGTGAGGATGAAGGTGAAACCGTTTTGGGACTACAGTAATCATGATCGATGACTCCCCGCGGCTTGACTAATCCAACCGGATCCATCAAACCTGGGCTTTCCAATCAATTCCAAGTCAATCCGAAGTAGTCACATCATGGATCCCGACACTTTGGCTCCATGATCTTAGCGTGTCGAACTAGGCTACCCGCTTGGGTGGTTGTATCTGCTCAGGAGTCAGGAGTATGCTCGACTAAGACCACACCCAGAGCACACCGCGGCAATGAAAGGGACTGGACTCCAACTCTTCCCGGCGGAGCACCGAAAGAGATCCACCGGAAGTACCCAACAGTGGTAGACTCTTGATTAATAAACCCCCCATATGCAGAGGATTTTCCACTTCAAGTGGTGGGGTTATTAATCAAGAGTCTACATTACATTGAATAAATTAGCACTAGGCCGTGGGATTCTCTTTTTCTGTGAACCAAGGATTCATGCAAGGTTGTCTCAAGGTTCTCCAATTTTTGAGAGCTTTGAGTCATACCCAAATGGCATTGTTCCCCCACAGGAAGTTTGCAGCTACAGGAAATCCTTACTTTAGCATACTTTAGCATTTTTTGGGGTCTTCAGTCTTCTGTTCTTTTCTTCATGTTCAATCTTAAAGGACCTTTACATTTGTTCCAGTTTTGGTGGAACAGCTTGTTGGTGCAAAAATGGTTCAGTTCATAGAAGACCAGATGCTGCGACTGACATCGATCGGTCGATCTCTGAATTCTCGGATTGTGCCTTGGCCACCCTCCCCGCACCACGTGGAGCGGAGCCCCTTTTCTCCACGCCGGCCGCGCTCGTCGAACTCCCCCGTGAGTGACGCAGGTCGACGGAGCGGCGCCCGCGGGGAACGAGGTGGAATGCCTTCGAATGGCTTGCGGGGGAAGGGGTGCGAGCTTGTGGGAGCTGATAGGTTTTCCATCCACTGGTTTGACAGAGTATTTAGATTTTTGAAGCGGTGGAAGGTGGAAGAATGAACAGCCTGTAAGAAGATAGGGCACACATTTGCCCATATTATGAATTTTATGTATGAATATTCGAGCAAGTTGACTGAAGGGACAATCCATGAACATCCTTTCGATCTGTTTGTCTCATTTCATGAATATGTCCAGTTGAAAACGATGGTTGACCAACAAAAAATGACCAAGAACCCACCTCTGGGCCGCTTGAAGGCAAATCAGAGAATAGAAGAGGAGGACCGATCGCCGCATCTGGGGATCCGACGTGCACACCCTGCGCTTGGTGGCGGGTGGTGACCAGGTCACCGTGGTGGGTTAAGTTTTCGGGCACGCCTCAGTGACGAAAAAAGGTAGAAAAATCACCAACTGGCCGTGACTTTTGAGGAAGAAAAAGAGATAATCAGCTTTTGCAGCTAGATGACATGTTGCATATCTCGCTGGCCCAATCTGGTGGGGATGCGAGGGATTTCGGGGGTCCGGATCTCCTCCGCCAGCAGGAGAAGTCTGAAGAAAAGAAGCCCGCACTAGGTGGGAATGTGCTGGGGGCAAATCTCTTCAAGACTTGAGAGTTGGTAGACCCATTTGCGACCCGACGCGCATGAACAGTTTTGCTCATTTACAACCCACATGGGGTTCTTTTATTCATCAACAGTCTACCCAACTTCCCAACTTGCCAGTCCCAGCGACTGCGCATGGCCCATCAGCGTTTCCTGGAACCCGGAGTCCTTGTCGCTCAACCCCTGGGCTCGCCCAAGTGGACGGAACCTTCTGTGAAGACTGGCTTTCTCCAGCGACCAACTGCGACTCGACCCGGGCTTGGCTCAGACCAGCATGTAGCTGCTATTGGAAGTGATCATTTAAAAGGCAGTGGAAGATCAACTATGATGCGTGAAAGAACACATCCTTTAAAAACCGACGTGTGGCCTTCATCGGCCTTCATGGCCTTCATGTGCAGGCGGCGGAGGTGGAGGAAAGTACGTTCCTCCAGCCCAACGCAAGGCCATGGAAGAGGAGGAGGCTCGGCTTTTCTGCTCCCGTCAGGCCTCGAGGCCCTCGGCTAAGCCGGTGTCACGCCCACGCGTGACCGCCGCCCATGAGCAACCGGCGTGGGTTTCCATGAGCAACCGGCAGCTGTGAGGACGACCAAATGGGAGTGTGAAAGAAGGCCTTTCTGTCTTTGGGTCGAGTGTAGCTCAGTGAGGCTTTGTCCGTCTCGAGCAAGGTGCCAGGAGGCTACATCTTGTGAGCTTGACAGGAGCTCCTTACATCCAAACCTACCACGTATACGGATATTTGATGATATTTTATGATATTGATGGGAAAGGATTGCCAGCACCCGGTTCACTTGCCAGCCTGGTTTGGGATCTACCCGACTCACGCAGTCCTTTCGCTGTGAGAGGCCAAGAGGAAAGAGATGGAAGAGCGCCGCAACCGGCAGCGAGAGCTGGATCGACAGCAGGAAGAGGTGCGTTTCTGCCGTCGACATGGTTTCTGCAGCCAGTCTGGGACGCTCTTTTTGAGGCTCTTTGAGGTTTTTTGTTCAAGCTGAACTCAAACAGGAGTGTGTAGCTCAAACAGGAGAAATCACCCCCAGGCAGCAATCACTCACCCCCCCGCTGGGTTCGGTGAACGGAGAAGACCTCGACCCGTCCGCTGGGACCCGACTGGACCGCTCCGAAGGAAAAGGAGAGGCGGCGTGAAGAGATGCGAAGCAGCTTTGGCCGACGGGAAAACAAAAACAGCGGAGGCATTTCCACTTTCACCTTTCTCTTGGACATTTAAATCGGAGATGAAAGGTGTATGATGGGTTGACAGTTGTGGCTTTGCAGATGGTTTCGGTTTGACAAACCCACTGAGTCAGATTGGTGCAGGGAAAGTGCAGAAAGTGCCACTGTTGCTGACTTTATCACGGTCATTCATCCACTGTCGCCGCCTTTTTGATGCGAAAATCCGATGGCTGGCCAGCGTTTTGGGCATCTAGCAGCCTAGCAGAGCACGACGACCCTTGGAAAAGCTTCCCACGTCGGACCTCGGTTGCCCCGGTTCCGGGTCGTCCGCAACCGTCCACCTCGCGCCCGGCAGCCCCACGGGGCCACGGAACCTCAGGTAAGCAGAGGGCCGAAGAGGAGCGAAGACAGCGCGAGGAGGACGCGAAGAGAGAGAAGCGCGAGGCGGAGGAAGCCAAAAAGGCGGGGGCCAGTTTGGCCGTTTGGCCTGGGATGCGGGGTGTTCGTTGATGACCGTTTGGGATTTGGCGGATATGGTTGAATCCATGTTGATGCTTGGGAAAAGGTCGTTCTGGAAGATTGATTTTTTCTCCTTTGTTGCTTCAACCGGCAAGCCAATACCTCCAACAATCACTTGAGCGCGCTGGACTGGCTCAGGATGTTGACCGGATTCAGGACTTACGAACGGCAAAAGATTGCTGGACGGGATAGATCTTCAGTGGCCATGTTGCATGTAGAGCATTGAAGAAAGGTCTTCCTGGCCCTGCTCTTAAGGGGCGGTATTCACTACTACCTTTTATGGCAGGCATGGTGTGCTTTGGTGATGAACTCATCCACAGCCAATGGCGCCATGTTGCCACGTTAGGCCGAGGCTGAAAAGCAGCGGAAAATGGAGATGAAAGCCGCCAAGGAGGATTGGCCAAAGGGTGGATCGAGGGGCGGCAAGTCTGACGGGTGGTACTCAGACGATGACATCACTTTGGATCCAAGCATTTTCTGGAGAGGAAACAGGGATTGGGACCACCACATGTATCTGGTGCTGACACTCAGGTAGCTTCCTTGGGTGCGAAGCAACCGTTCTAGGCGAAGCGACTGTTCTAATTCTAAGATCGGTTGAACCTTGAGCCCATCCAAACTACTACTAGGAGAGTAGCCTTTTCAAACTTGCACGCGAGTCAGTCTCCAGATCAACAAGAAGCTTCTCCCAACTTCAGCTTGAGAACTGTTTTGGAAGTCAAGAATGCACTTGGGTATATACTATATACATATATATCCTCGCCAGCATGTTGACAAGCAACTGCAGATTCTTTGGAGGTGAGTGAGCCACGGACCCGTCGCAAGGCTGAGGCTAAGGAGAGGAGGGAGGCCTTGAAGAGCGGCTTGGCGGACAACTGCAAAAGGTTGAGTGCGACACCCAAAGGAAATCGCCTGAAGAACACCAGCAACTCTTGGGGAACCAATTCCATTTGGAACGATCGATGATGAACATCTGGGATTTGTCTTGGGGAGAGGGGTATAAACATGTACTGTAAGCTCCATGATTCACCCCCGCGAATTGGGGGCAAGGGGGTCGAGATGTATTCAAGATGAAGTTGAATCGATCCTTGCAAGCCTGCCCGGAACTACTGATCGTTAAAAGGCAACAAAGAGTAGAAGAGTAAAAGCCACGTGTTCCAAGAGTGAAGGTCAAATCTGTCGTTTTTCGCCCGTTCGTGGCTCCACATGAATGTCCAATCTGTGACTTTGTCAAGACAGTTGTGACCTCCAACTGTGGTCAAAGCAAGTCAAAGCAAGATTATCAAGAACTTCACTTGCCCCAACAGGCAAAATGAGTTGGGAGTTGAGGGGGCAGACAAAGCGACAAAGGTCCCCTCCAGCAAGTTTCAACACTTATAGTTGCAGGTTTGCAGCAACACATCTGATGTTACTTCAAGTTTCGTTATGTCCTCCAACGCTGCAGCCGGATCAGCTTGGGATCCTCCCCTCCTTGTTCAGCCCACGTCAAGGAGCAGAATGTCAATCTGACATGCTTGGGTGTGTCCATCGGACTCGACCCACCTGTTCTTCCTGCCCTTCTTTGGGATCTCTACCATGGGAACTCGAAATCCAGAGTCAGACCTTTCTTCCCACCGGCGCCACCGGCACCACCGGCACCGCGAGTCAAGCGACGCCGAGGTGCCAGCCAAGCACAGAAGAAGGCGTCCCAAAGCTCGGGCAAGAAGCAGGTGGGCGCGGCTGGGCGCAGCGCCTGCCGCAGCGGGCCCAAAAATAGGGTGGGGACGGTGTCCGCAACAACCGGAGAGACTGTCAGATACTGTCGGCATACACTTGGATCCAGTCACTATAGTCCTTTTTGGATCTAGAAGGGATCTGTGGAAGGTCAAGTATGCAGATGGTTTGAAAATGGATGTAGATGGACAGATGCCACTGTGGTAAAACAAAGAAACCCGTTCCCCAAGTTTTACATCTCTTGGATTTGTTTCTTCAGTCCAAATGGGGATCACCATTTCACGACATCTCTGGGCGGGAGGGAAGTCTTGTAGGATTTTTCATTTGACTCGGCTGGTGGGTGGGACCAGCTTTGACCAGCTAATCAATCTCTGACTCACGAGCATGGAAGTGGGTGGCATGGTCCCTTGGAAGACTACTTTCCCTCTGCAGTGGGTTTCTCCACTTCCATGTAAGTGAGTCTGAGATTGGTTTCTTCTACCAGCTTCTTGTTACTAGTAGCTTCTTGTTCCTAGTAGTAAGGCCAGGAGCCCCGTTCGTAGCGTCCGATCGCTCCTAGTATCGAGCCCCGTTCGTAGCGTCCGATCGTTACTACATCCTTCTTCCCTTCTCTGAAACAGACACGATGCAGGTCTTCGACACATCCAAGATTGACGGCTTCGTGGACAGCTGCGAGGAGGTCGTCAAGGCGTGAAGAACGGTAAACGGGCGACCCTACGGGTGACTTCGCCGCCCACCGGATGGCGGGTGACTTCCACGGGTGGTTCAGAACGGTTTTCCAGGCAGGGACGTTATTCTTTTTGTTGGAAAGACGGATGGTTGGCCGATGATGAAGGCCTAGTTAGTTGTTTGATGTTGATCATGGTTCTTGTAGAGGTGCTTGTCCTCCAACTAGGGCATTTGCATGTAGTCCTACGTGTCCTACGTGTCCTTCGTCGAACATATATATATAATTATATATATAATATAACTTACTGTAACAATATACAATATATATATATATATATCACCTACTTGGGATAGACCTTGTCCTCGCGGCTCAGAACGGGATTCCCAACCTGAAGATTGACATGTGGAAAGGACTCCAAGTGCTCTTCTTAGCAGGGTTGGCTAATCCAAGGAAGAACCCTGTAGATGTGGCAGACTAAGCAACACTTCTTCACACTGAACACCCTGCACAACTTATGCCTGCACAACTTGCTGCAAGTTAACTGCAGTGCCAGCCCAAAATTCCTGGAACACAGGCTTTCCGCTCAGTGTTTGCCCATCAACAGTATTTGTCGCATCGCTGCCACGCGCTGCTTACCAACATCCACTTCAAGGGTTGGTAGGGGGGGGCAGAACTGTTCGTGGCTTGTCAAGAGGTCCTCAGGATGTTCTGACTGATATTTGTTGATCGCTTGGGGGGCTGTGGATCCACTCTCAGTGTTGACAACAGAGTGGATCCGCTTCTCACTTGGATGCGGATATGGATTGCTGGCAGGATGGGATGAGTGAAACATATTCAAGTTTCTTTTTTTTCACCGCTGCTCAAGATAGAGGATGTGTCTATCCCACTCAGGAACCTACTAAATGCAGGTCTGACTCTGACTACCGGTTCTCATTCATTAGCTAATATTTTCCAAGCACGTTGAGCTCCTCAACAATATGATCTCTTGCAGATCCCCTCCCCACACAACTACCAAGACATTTTCGAGCAACAACCATCCGCGGGACCAGGAGGAAGGGCCGGTGGAAAAGCTTGTTGACGAGGTGGGGTTGGACACAGCAGTTGTGTGAGGGAGGTGTTTGCCTTCACCCTCAGGCATCTTCTGTGCATTGCCCTGAGATAATTGTCGCAGCGTCTTCCTTGTGGGCAAAGAAGATATTGGGCAGTGTCACCTCTTTCGCGAATAGCAGCATTCGTTTACCAGGTTGTTGTGTACAGTCAAGCTTTTTCAGGGGCCGGCACCTGCATGCCCTCAAAATGTTCACTTGCCAGACGGAAAAAGCACTAGTCGTTGGTAAGCATGCCCAAAAGCCTCGTTGGCAGCTTGACGAGCTGCTCTCTGAAGACGAGTGGAGCACCGTCCAGCCCATTGCGCGCCTGAATGAGATGCTGTTGCAGCACTGCAGGGGCAAGCAGGACGGACCCACCGGAACCGAACTCCCTCACGTCGGAACGTGCCGCGGGCACGGGGCGAGGGAGGGGCACGGGAGTCCCGGACCGGCAGACCGACCTTTCTGATCTCTCCCAGGGGATACCCTGAGTCAAATCTGAGTCCAATCAGTCTGATCAAGACTCAGTCTCAGATCTCCCAGTCATGTGTGTTTGTCAAATCTGACATGCTTCGTCCAACAAATCGGGCGCCCTATTCGGATCCTGGTGACGGCGCACCTTAGAGCCTGTAAAAGAGCAGTATAAGCCAGTAAGCCCTATTTTTTCGTTGTCATTTTCGGCCTGAAGGCAGGCTGAGGTTCATCTGCAAAAGAAGGGGTTCGAACTCTCCACTGATGGGTTGACATAGGCTGGATTTGTTTGGTGCAGGAGATCCCTATGTGCCGATACCCTTCGAATCGTATCGATTTGTGTTTCCTGCTGTCCTGCTCGCGGGTGGGCTAGCCAGCTGCGTCACCCACATGACTTACTGTAAGAGTCCAACCCTTGAGCACATAGATCGAGCCTCTAAACACATGCAACTTTGCCGCAACAGGATGAACTGATCTGGCAGGAAGAACTTCTCACAAACCATCCACACCTTCAGTCTGCGATAAAGACCCCAGGTTCAGAGGGGTCCAATTCGGGGTGCATCGGAGTAAAGCAGCAACTCCGACGGGGCTCCCCTCCGATCCTGCGAGTCTTCAAGTGACCAGTGACCCACCACGGCCCCCCCCCCCGCGCCGCCCACGGACACGTCACGTCGACGTGAGGACGAAGAGGTCTTCAGCATTGTACAGACCTGGGCCCCGATGCTGAACTGCAGCTTGGAGACAGTCTCAAGTGGGGAGTTCCGTGCTGGTCAGGGTTCCGAGCCAACACATTTGATGTATTAATGTATGGTGGGAAAGCTTTGCTGGCCACAAGATCTTGAAACCCTGTGGTTGTTTTGGCATTGTCCTTTCCTGGTCCTGCTGATGCTGTTGGGTGCTTGGTGGTGGCTGCTTCCTAGTTGCCAGCCCAGCATCACCTACAATGAAGAATGGAGACTTTGAGAGCCACACCTTCTCAGCTTGTGCATTTAAGGTATTGCCTCAACAAGAATCGAAGTTTGAGTCGGATTTGGATTTGATTCAGGCATATATATATATATATAGTCCTCATTCCTGACTCATGAGATTGCGTCTTGCACACTTCTCCTTGGGCGACAGGTCCTTCGCGCCGCGCCGTTGTCGTCGTCGACATCGGCACCGCTCGACTGCACCTGTCAGGTCTCATTGAGAAGGCAGGCATCCACCGCTTCAAGGCCGGAAAAGCCGAGTCGGGACCGGAGTCGAACTCCCCGGTGGCGAAAAGCAAATCCTTTCGAAACACAGCGCACTGAATGAATCTACAGGATTTTGCCAGCACAGGCGGTAAACAGGAGGTCCCACCCAAACACAGGTTCTTTCTAACTTCTCCTAGGTGAGACCTCTCCCGAGCCCGGTCATATACTGTGGCGCGTTTTTAGCTCAGCGGTGACGTGGGCGTGTTGCGAGCGCTTGCTTGGCATGGCAGGTGAAGGTGCTCATTGAGGCCCAGCGTGCGGCCTCCAAGATGGGCTTGCCAAGGTGCGCTCCGCGGGAACTGGGGGCGGTGAGCACCGGTGTGCGGTGACGTGCCTGTTCGGTGTGCGGGGACAAGCTGGGGTGGGAGGTGGAAGAACGCTGTGGACAAGCTGTGTCTGTGTTCGTGGTGTGGGAGTGGAGGTTAGGGTTGTAGATGGGTCCCATTCCCAGCCAGAAAGGTCTTTGCTGCTCACCCTCAGCATCTACTGTTGCTGGTAGTAGATATCTTCGCTTGACACTGGCACCAGGCTGTCTCCTGCGACCGCCCTCCTCGAAGCCTTCTTCGACGGCCTCTACAGGGCAGAGGCGAAACATGGCAACGCATCGGGCGGAGGCATAAACCATATCATGAAAGTCAAGTTTCCCTAAACATCTAATGAACCAGAGCTATCCTGTGTAGCTAGGAGCGAACTTCTCCCTTAATTAAGTAGGTGCCCACTTACTTAAGTAAGGGCGGGCAAACAAGAGAGGGAGAAAGCCCCAATGGCCAAGCAGGCTGAAAAAACCCACCCGCTTTCAAAAGGGTGTTGCCAAGCTGCATGTGTCCCGGGGTCAAGGGCCGAAAGGGAACTTCACTCGTCCAGCCCAGCTTCTTTGCCCACTCACCGTCTGATTTCGTTGTGTCCCGTGGGCATGGTGCCAACCCCCTGCCCGACACGGCACGTGCAAACCAACGTGCGTTGGCCAACTCAGCCAAGCAGGTCATTGAGGAGGATTACTTCGAGATGTGGGCGGTGGGTGATGACGACACGGCCGGGAAGACGTCGGCCATGTTCCAAGTCACCGCGTTCCTCGACTGGCTCCGTGGCAAGATGGATGAGGACGAGGAGCAGGAGATGGATCCGTCGGGGTGGGGGGGGAGTCCGGTGGATCCGACATGGATGTGTGGATGCGTTCTTTTTTGGACGTTGATCTGATTTGACGTTGGACTTGGGTGAGATCTGGAAGGATGGAGGGAACTCTGATGATGCGTAGATGAGAACGCCTTGAGGAGGTTCCCACCCTGAGCTTTGCAGAGCCTTGGGGTGGCGATGGACGTGTTTGTTTGCACTGCATCAGGAGGGAGAAGGTGAGGAAGAGGAAGATGAGGACGATGACGAGGAGGAAGAAGAAGAGGATGTAGCTTGGGCAGGAGAAAGATGAGTAAGGCTTGATGTAAGGCTTGAGTTCAGGAAGTGTCTTTTAGAGAAATCACCAACCCTCGACGCTTTCAACGACGTCCAACGACCGTGGAGAGGCGGTCTGCATGTCTTTTGGTCCGTTTCCCAAGGCTGAAGGGGACTCACTTTCGAAGTCATCTGCGGGTCACAAAAAGGGGTTTTAGTGGTTTTGAGTGTCCAATGTGCAATACGTCCTTGTGAACACTTCCACCTAGGCTTAGATCGATATGCAAGGCCAAAGATAAATGCCTCTCCTCGGTTCATAGTTCATGAGGGAACACTTGGACTAGACATCCGGCACTGGCAGTTTCCTGACAACTTCCTTTGACAAGGAGCGGTTGAGGGCTGCTCTTTGGACGGGGCTGCCCTCTGGTGCTCAGGATATTGAGGCCAACGTGCCAACCACCAGAAGAAAGTGAGGCGCGAGCTGAAGATTTTGACGAAATTGGTCCTAAGTCTAGTGTTGTTATTTTTGTTTTGCCCTCCAGTATCAGTTCTAGTATCAGGGCTGGCACGCCCGCCAGTTCGCGCTCCCTGATACTGGGGATTTTCTGATACCAGGTGACTTGGCAGTAGCTCAACTGGACCCGGCCAATCGATGTTTACACTCTGACGAACACATCACATGGAAGTGGCTTGCACCATGTGTTTGGCTTACACTCGATTCTTCGTCTTCCAAGTGACCAGAAAGTCCGCGTCACCATGTGATGTGTTCGTCAGAGTGTATTCCTTTTCGCGAAGGAACGACGCGACCCGACCCAATAGCAACGAAGGAAGGACCTGATGGGGGATGACAGGAAGCACAATAGGGATGGGCACCAAGAACTCTTAGGAAGCATTCAACTTCTCATATGTTCGAACTCAATGCTATGACAGTGACCAAATCATGGAAGTTGAAGGGCACCCAAAGCTCAAGTCTTTTCGTCTTTTTCAGGATGCAGGTGACCCGTGGGGCCACACCATCGAACTCAGAGGGAAACGGGCTCCACACGCATCAGACACGCGCTCACACCACGCGCATCAGACACGCCTCAGAACCGCCAGGAGCCACCGATGGGTGACAACCGGACGGGGGTCAGAAGTTTGCACAGTGAGCATCAGGACGCATCAGCAACAAGATCAAGGTATGCGAAATAGGGCTCTTGGTTCGCTTACAGCCCCCAAAACCACTTCTTGGGTCTTGTATACTCTTGGTTGGTGCGTAGAACAACTTATTGAACCAGGCAACAATAACAACCTCTTCGATCTTCATTCTTCGGTTTGCACCTATTCGGTCCAGATTTCTCTTCCATGTGCGGAGGAGAGGTCACATGGGTGAGACGCTGATGCCGGCCCACTCCACGAGCCAATCGTGATGATGTTTCTTATTTATGGTCGCTGGTTTCAGTAGGGGACCAGACTGAAGAGAACCTGAGGAGGCAATCCTTCGAACAACACATGCAAAGACCTTCACTCTTCAGTAGTGGAGTTTCTTTCTGTGAGATCCTCAGAGTTCCCAAGTGATTCGGGTCACCAACGACCTGGCAGGGTCACCCACGACCACCTGCGGTTCGAGAAGCGTGGGGTAGGTCGTATGGTAGGTCCCTACCTCGTGCAAGGTTGGTTTCCACCTGTGGCCACCTGGTGAAACCCCAGAGTCTTTCACATATCCCTTGCTACAACGCCCTGTGGTTCATCTGCAAATGGTTGGCTTGAAGTCATCGGTCTTCAAAGACTCAATCACCGGCTAGTACTTGGTTCGTCGAGGCACTACAGATGCACCCCTTGAACATCAACGCACCACGATCGGCACAAATGTGCAGGCTCCCTCGCGCCATCTCTTGCGCAAGGTGCGCGGAAAACGACGCGCGGATGAGAGCGGCCGATGACTGGCAAGACTGGAAAGGGTGTCAGAAGTAAGGCCAGTGAGAGAAATATAACAATGGGTCCAAGTAAACAGGTAAGAAGCCCACGTGCAACAATGTCGCGCAGCCAAACCAGCCAAACCAGCAGCCCGTCTCACCGCAACCAAGAAGAAGAGCACCCGACAGTCCCAGACGCAACAAACCAGAGCAACAAACCAGAGCAACAATCGAACGAATCTCTTCAGCCGTGAAGGATCTGCTCCGCCACAATGGCGGAACGCGGAACTACTCTGTGTCCAATAGTCGTAGTGTCCAGCGGCGAACGCCGCGGCGAAGGTCGCCACAGGCCACAGGCAATGCTTCCGGAGTGGGACTCAAGGAATATATGGTGGAAGAGTTCTAGCACCGACTTTGCAAGATTAGCAGAATCCTTGTGCTTGGGAAAGCAAAGGGACAAGGCTACAAGCCATTAGAGGGATCCATTGAATTGGTTGGTGGAAGAAGTGACTACCCTTTTCCTCTCCCCAACATACATGTACTGCATTGACATGGATACATAGCTGTCGATTCAGGGATCATTCTCAGCTTTCGGTTGGTGATTCCCTTCAAGTCCGACCCGCAGATCTCCACACGCCGCTGTTGATAGGACCACAGGCCGCTGGACGTGCGTTGGATTGAAGACATGGACATTGACTTCTTGTTTCAGGTCTAAGAGGGCATGATTGAGGTTTCTTGCAACTTCCTCTCTTTGCTGGGTTCTTGATGCGGAAACGATCAAGCAAATCGGATCCTCCATAGTTTCCTCCAGTTTGTTGGGTGCGCCAATGGGCAAACTGACACAGAATGGAGGAAAAATGAGGTAGTCTGAGTGGGTTGCCAGACAGCATACACCTTGAAGGGTCCCTATGTAGCTTCCAACACCCAACTGGACCATTGCAGACCCCAAATTGGGCCCCAACGGCCGCATTGCGGGCTTAATGAATGCGTGTGGAGAGTGTGACTCCCAGTGGCCCAGAGCTTGTAAGCGGCCGGCTGGGGAGTCTGCTCCTACGGACGACGCAGTCCGTGTCGAGGACGACCCCTCAAGAGTGAAAGAGGCGCTTCGACCTGCGGGAAGTGCAAGTGCAGGACTCGCACAGAGATGATTTTGCCTTCGGGCTAAATGGGCAAACGAATGAGGACCACTTGAACATCAGCCATTCTGTAGCCATACGAAAGGGACGTTCCAGACATCCGGCTTGCCCCTGTCACCAATGTTTTCCTGGTGTCCCATGCACAGCTCGTGGCTTGTGGATTGTGGAAACGGATTTCCAGCTACGGGTGCCAGTTTGGTGGGCCCAGATCCCTTTCTGGAGGTCGTTGGAACCCCTTTCGAGGTCCTGAACAAGTGATGAAGTCAAGTCCACCCCTTTCGGAATTGAAGAGATGAACTTCACTTGGTAGAGGTTTTGATGGACTGGATTGGGATGCCCCAAAAGACCTACCCCGTCCTTTTTTCATGCAGATCTGACTCGTCCGGTCCAAGAAATCTCTGTGATTCAACGGGAAGGCCTTCCCGGAGCGAAGTGAAGCGCTCCGGTTCGCCTGGCACCGGTGTCCACCGCTTCGCCCCACGAACCACCACCACGACTACTGCCACTGCCACTACCACCAACACACTTTCATCACACAAAGTCAATCGGGTCAACTGGATCAACTGGGTTCAGCCGGGTGAACTCAGTCAACCGGGAGACCCTGTTCAACTGGGTCAACCGGGTCAAACGGGACAGCGCATTACCAGCCCCCTACACCGACGCACTCTATAAACGTCCCATGAAAAGCTGAACGTGTATCCAATGCCCTGATGCCAAGGCAGACGACGGTGTCTGAGGCTTGCGAAGCTTTTGAGTGAGCGAGAAAATCGAAGCCCAGCTGTCATGTGGACGTGGTTTATGAAGAAGGCATTGGTGAGTCTGAACCGACGTCGCTTGTTTCTTCGACGACCCGCGACGGACTAATGGGGAGAGTGTGCTGAGGTGGGAAGTAGCTGCTTGTGGGGGCTGCACTAGGGGAATGGACGACACACCTACGCCTGCAAGAAGAAGTTGTGAAAGATAAGGGTTTGTCACGACGAAATCGTTCCTTGTCGAGCAACCTGATCGCCAGCCACGGCTCAAAGACAAAACACTCGGTACTGTACCAGCTCGAGCGTGAGCATCTGCCTCCGCCGATGGAAAAATGGTAAAGGAGGACACCACTGACCCTTGGTAAGGTTTAAGATGACAAATGCAAATGCCGTGGGTTCGCTCTCGTTCTCTCGCTCTCTCTCTCTCTCTCTTTCTCTCTCTCTCTCTCTCTCTTTCTCTCTCTCTCTCTCTCTTTCTTTCTTTCTTTCTTTCTCTTTCCCTTTCTCTTTCTGTTTTTCTTTCTCTTTTTCTTGTGGCTCGGTAGCATGGCAATGATGATGCGCTTTGATCAAGAAGGGTGGAACATGTTTTTCTGCACCAGCACCTGCGTATCCAGCAAACATGCAACATCCATCTCCACTCAGTTTTTTTCATGATGCCGGGGCATATCAGTTGGGGTCTCGTCTGCCAATGGTGGATTGTTTCCTGAACAGTCCGAAGGAATTGTCGGTGTTAGAAGGACCTCCTCACCCCGCACACAACGTCACACACTAAGCGCGGGCTTTTGGTGGTGACTGCTAGTCAGATTTGGACAAAAACAATACGTCCTACAAACCTTTCCTTCAAATGCACCTTGGCCTCCTACTCACCTCCTACCAAGAAACTTTTTGCTCCAAACCGTGTCCTTTTCTGGGTACTTATGCTTGTCCGCCATCCAGTGGCATCCACTGGGTGCTCTCGGGTCTCCCTGCGGCTCCTCGTCGTTTCGGCCTTCGACTGCTGAGGACATGGAGGATCCTGAGAAGAATGAGACGACTGGAATCGCCGCAGGCGACCACAAATCACCCAAGCAGCGGCCCCCGCTTCTCTTCATTTTTTTGTGTTGTTTTAGAGGCGGATGTTTATTTTTTTTCGAGGCGGATCGGATTTGTCTTAGACAGGGCGTAACTGGCCAGGCATCTTTAACCCAATCTCTGAAAGAGACCCGGTTGCAAATACAACAGCTACCCGCTACCCTGGCATTGTACCAAAAATGCACATCAATGCTGTGCAAAAACATGTACTGAGGTTTGTTCTTGCCAATATATCATGGTGACATTTGTTCCCATGATTTGCTCAATACTATGCTAAAACGGTCATCGGGTCCAGAGTCCCAAATCGGGAGGAGGACACCGTCTACGTCCCAGGCCCTGCTCCAGCCTCCTACGCTGCGACCAAGCAAGAGGTGGCAGAGGAGGAGGACACCGATCGTGGCTGGGCGAGTTGGTGCACCCCCAATGTGGAATCTGGATCAACAACCACCCATTTGGATGCACAGACTTGTGGGCACGCTCCCACACCATCCCTTGCCCACAGCTGGGGCGGGTACAGGTGGATTGTAACACAGACAATCCAGGTGTGCCATTTTGGACCGTGACCAGCATGAGGTGCTCAGTGCCATTTTCCGAGCAAACCATGAAACTGACCATACACAATGACAACCAACGATGAGCAAAGACAACACGAAGAACAGTCAAGAAACAAATTTTCCACACACACACACATACAACACACAACACCGAATGAATGGCAACGCAAACAGCAGACAAGAAACAATGATACATACAACACACAAGAACAACACTAAAATAACACGGCACATCCCGCCCACCACGGCCCAACAAGCCAGGGACTTCTTTCTTTGACGTGATGACGGAGGGGGATATACGTGATGGACACTTCTTTCCCATGCAGCCTCCTCCCTTCGCTCAAAAAGACGGGGAAACACGATCCAATGAAGAGGCGAATGTCTATTTGGACAGAGGACAAAGGTGGTCTACTGTCTCTCCTTTTGCACCTCGCCCATTCGTTGTGTTTTTGGGGCAACTTGAAGCACCCAGACGATGCCAGGCGTGCAGTAGCAGGACGGAACCGGGGTTCCCCCGTTTCTTTGCACCTGAACTCACCCAGACGACTGACAGCCTTGGGAAGGACCGGACACTGAGGCTTGTTGCCGAAGAAGATGCCGAAGGGTGGCTTTCCTCACTTGGACATCACGCGCATCGTTTGTGTCATGCAGCTTGGAGAGGACAGGAGGTGTGGGGTGAAGAAATCCCTTGCATCGTTGCTCCTAAAATTGACACCTGGACACAAATTCCCATGAACCATCTCATCTCTCAGACTATAGGTCAGGCAATTCATCTCTCAGTGTTCAAACTTACGAATCGAGGTGAGGTTGGGAGGATGGCCTCCCCTGATCCGTTTGACTTCCTGTTTACCCTCTTCACCCCAATTGGCTCCACGTCAAGACTGAAACCTGAGATCAAGAAATCTCGTGCTCTTTTTCTCACCGCCACGGCGAAATGCAGACTTCCCCCTCCCAAAGTCACCACGGGGGGCGGTTTCTTTCCTGGTCCGTTTTTGGAAGACCGGTCCGGTGTCACGCAGTGTGTCGACTAAAGACCGGTCCGGTCACCGAAGACCGGTCCGTCACCGCCACCGGTCCCGGTGCGAAAGTCGAGGCTCGTCGCCATCGACCATGGCAGCGCCATGTACTCGGTGTCTTGGACGGATCTGGACGGATCTGGTGGGGCAAATTGGTCGAAACGCTCGTCTTTTGTTTCAGTCCGGCTAGGGATCTCTTGGTAGATGGATGGGGGTGAAAGCAAACCCATCCAGCTAGGGACCGTGGCAGGTCAAGTAAAGCATCTACTCTTGAGAATGACAGCCTGTCCATTCGCGTCGAACGGATCTCATGAGGTCCGCTGGTCCGCTCACCTAGTCAGGACGGCCATGCTTCCTTTGCAGAACCTTCCGTTCGTTGGGAGCGGGAAGCAACATTCGTCCATTCTGACTCCAACCCCAAAATGGTGGGTGAATGCACTTGTTTCTACTAGCTTCTTGTTACTACTAGTAAGGCACTTGTTACTAGTAGCGTGGCACTTGTTTCTACTAGCTTCTTGTTACTGCTTTTGCGTTCGGCTCCGTGAATCGAGTGGCATCTCACGGTCCGTTCTCCTATTGGCCGTCGCGCAGTGGCCCAGTGACCCGAGTGATCAACCTACACTGGAAGGGCAATAGGATCTCTTTGGTCACATGTAGACATGGTGGGAAAGTGGGCTAAAAGACGTCGCGGTAACTCCTGTTCCAGAAAGACTTTGGGACTTAGGATGCATCTGCCAGAGTGTTGTAGATATCGAGAAAAGAATGCATCTGCCAACCATGAACAACCTATCATCCCTTCACCAGAAGCTTCCCTCTTGATCATCTATACAATAACATTTTGTGTTTGAAGGCCCTGGCGGTTCTTTCCATCAACCGATTTTCCCATTGATCGTCATCTTCGAGAGATGAACCAAGGAGTGGAACGTCATCTATGTGCAGCAATGGACGCTCCAATGGACTCTCTTTTCGCACGGGTTTCCGTGGGCCGGTGCAGCCATGGCGGGAGCCAGGGGGTGGAAACGGTTGGAAGGATACAAGCTCACCAAGAGCGCTTGTGCTCGTGTTGATCTTCGGGATGGACACCTTGCGCTGCATGTGGAAGTGAAGCAGCTGAGGATTGTTCTCGTCTCCGGCGTGAGCTTTTGTCTTTCTGGCAACTTGGTGAGCTCCAGACATGGGTCTTTGGCAAGATTGGGCGACACACTGAATGTCCATGTGTGCTGTGTGATGGCTGAGTCAGGCCCTAATCTGTGTGAGGTAATTGATTGGATTGAGGTGGGTATTGGTGTCACCTTCTCCAGTGGTTGATCCCAGCTGGGTCTTCATTGAACGCCAGCCATAGAGGCCCCAAGCTTGTCATGTGTCTAAAGAACGTGCTGCGCAGGGGTTGCAATAACTATGGAAATTAATATTTTTGCTTTTAAATCACTGGAAGACAGGTTTCCTCCAACCATTGGTTTTGTGGTGTCAGTGTTGCTCTGCCCAGCTCCTCTCCTCGCGAGTCGCGAGTCGGAGGTTCATGTCCCGCAAAGTTGACGAATTGACGTAGCCCTGGATGAATCGATGGAGATCATCCTGAAGGCAACGATGAGCCAACGAATGGCACAGCGATAAGCATGCATGCCTAAGGAAGAGAGCTCCCTACTGTTGGAGGGCGATGCAGTATGTAGATGGCACTACCCACAGACTACACCTCTCAGAGGGCTTGGCAAAACCATGGGGAGTAGTACAACAGTAGCACAGCGCAATACCAACAAAACAGGTGAATACTGCCCAACTTCCCGCATGCCGAGGCAAGCCATTGATGGGCCTCTTGTCGACAGGAGACTGTCAGGTGGCGGCAAGCCTCATCGTTGTAGCTCCAATTAGAGTCAGGTCTGTCCAGCGTTGCCTGGCTTTTCAGTCCACCTAAGCAGAGGTCCATCCGGTGTGAAGCAGAGGATCGAGGTCGATCCGCACCCCACGACCTCGGCGCTTCAGAACTCGCGGCTCCACACGGCGGCACCGCGGCTCCGAGGCTACCTGGCCCGGCTGGGCACCTATGCCGCGGTGGGGATCATGGTGAACTGGTCGGCCTGGATTTGCATGGGCTTGGTTCCTGGGCCGACTTTGGGAAAACCACGGGCCCATGGTTCCTGAAGGGCTGGTTTTCCTCCGATCTGAGTCTTCCCTACAAGGTGGAAGAAGAAAAATCGACTTTCGCGATCGACAAGGTGGGGTGAAAAAAGCGCTGGCTTCAGGTGATGTTGATTGACCACAGTTCTCTGAAAGCACAGTCCGAGTGTGAAATCCACCCCCCCCCCGCCCCGCTGCATATTCCAAGATCGAACCTGTCGCGGGTCTGTCTGGGTGTGGCCCTAAACCCAAAGACCACCTGGAAACTCCACGCCCCGAACGGCGTCCGCCGAATTGGGTCCGAGGGAACTCGTGTTTCCCTTTGTGGGGCCCGCTGCATCGGATGCGAGACATGTGAATCGCTGTCCGATGAATCGGTGTCCGACGTGTGCTTTTTGCGGAGTGACACACCCATCCCATCCTTCACACTGAACATCGTGTGGAGTGACTTCAGAGTGTCCGAGGGTCGAGGATGCCAACCAAGCGAGGGCTTGGGTGTGGCATCTGAGGAACTCACCCGAAGGATTCGAAATCCAGACGTCATTTGGTTCTTTGAGCACTCCATCCAGGTGGACAGGCTTTGGTGAATTTCACTTCCTTCAGCACTCGGTGTCATTTTCGTGGGGAGACCTCCCAGGTGTTCCGACCTCCTGGGTTCGGTTCAGGCAGTCGACCCAAGCGCCCACCTGCCCCCATGAACGGGACGGCGAACAACACGGTGGGTACTGGGGGAGTTGGAAGGATCGACTGGTGAGTGGGTAGCAGGGCTTGGACCTGAATACTCGAGTCACCACATGAAGCTCATTGGTTGGGGGGGCTCCCTATCCAAATACAAATCCATGTGGGCCTGATGTTCCCGTGTGGAGCTCTACTTCCCCAGCTACCTTGCCTTAGCAGTCCATGATTGATCTTTTCTGTTTGTACTGTAGCGAATAGAACATACATCAGATCCAATACGTAGTACACAGTATACAGTATACAGACCCCCAACAGGTAGAAAAGTAGATCCCCACTAAGAATGTATTGAATAATGTATTGGAAAGTCAAAGTGTTTCTGATTATTTGGGAACCACTATAAATGCCAAAGTTATTTTGTCACATATGCAAGCCGATAGAATCCGATCGATCCAAACCTGTATCCCACTTATCCAATGCTTTCCGATTGTAAGGCACACATGTTTCAGAATTTGCATGACACACCCAGTTTCCACCATGTTTCCACATGTTTCCACCGAACGGATCTGACGTTTCGTTTGGTGGAACCGCCTGAGGACTGGGAGCACGACTTCTTCAACGTGGTCTTCCAGCCGCTTGGCGGAGCCTGGACACTGGCCAACGCACGAGGTCGGAGGGGTACAACAGAAGAGTTTAATGCAGCGGATTGGTTGTTTTGCTTGTTACTCAACAACATCACCAATCTCGCAAGTTGCGTGAGTTTGCAATCACGCCAGTGTTCTCCGTGCAGCAGGTTTTAGACCATTTTTGCTTGGGTTTGGATGGTGCTCCGAAACAGGAGCGGAACAGTTCACTCACTCGATTTGGGCCAGAGCCTTCAAAGCAGTTCGGCAAAGGATGTGGTTCATCATTGGGCTGATGCTCTTTTGCACCATCCTCACGCCCTTGTATCTTGGATCGATCACCTGTGGGGTGACTTTTCTTTCCTGCGGAAGGGCAATTTTCATGAACATTCTGTTCACTTCGACAATTCTGACCCACACCGACTTCAACAATCCTGTATTTTTTTCTGGGTTGTTGGTTGCAGGGTGGTGGGCTGGGAGAAGGAGTGCAACCGTTCCTGATGGAGAGATATGATACAACACCTTCAAGACTCAGAGTCGTGTCCACCAAAATACGAACAGACAGGGGGTTGTTTTTTGTTGCTAACCGTAGTGCAGGTCATTTTTCAACCTCTGATGTCCTGACAATTTGGCTATACAGTATAATTTTCACTACTTGTCATTATTCCCTTATTCTCACCAATTGTGGCGGGGAGTTCGTTGTTGTACTCGCCAACCCACAAGCACATGTGTAGAAGCTGCGCCAAATGAAAGTCAGCCACCTCATGTTCATACAAGTACCACTCCAGTTGCATACCGCTCTTCACCTTTCGATGTTGCTTTCCTCCAGGGGTCTCAAGAAGACCTTTCAAAGATAATCTTGCGAACCAACAGAACCAATTTCTCGGATTCTTCTGGATTGGGTCCATGAGCCATGAGCCGTCATGAGCCATGAGAAGTGACGCGAAACAGAACAGAGCTTGAACAACTCTGTTTTCAGGCACCACTGGAGCATGTAAAACACTTGAGATGTATATAATAAGTATATATATATTATGTAATATAGTCTATAGTGTACTTTACCGACATGATGACACGGCAGTGATTCATCATTTTGCTTTAAAACCAAGACCAGCATTTCAGCTCCGAAGCTTCGAAGCACCCTCTCAGGAAGCATTGGTTGTCAGAGGATGCCAAAAAGCTTGAGCAAGAAGAGCCGCTGCCATCGGCCGCATGGTTGCGCGATCGGAACCCCGAAGTGACCGATCTGGATGGCGACCACATGAGATCCATGTTGGTCCTGCCTTTTCCCGAGAGACGAAGACGAAGGGATTTTAAGGGTTTTGTGCATCGGGCAAGTGGTGGAACTTGTTGAAGAGCTTTCTTTCATGCAAAGCGGCGGTTCTTTCGTGTGGCCTCATAGCAGAAGCCGAATCTTTTCGAGTACCCAACCAAAGGTTTATGTCAAGTTTATGTAATCTATCTGTGCGTTTCGAGTGCTTTCTGACGCGCTATTTACGTTTCTTTTTTTTTAAATTGCATCATCGGAATTCGGAATCTACGTGCTTGTTTGCATCAATCATCCGAGCAACACAGAATGTACATTGCAATGTTTTTTTTGAGCCTCAGGAAGCCCAAAACCACCGCATTTACACTGTTTTTGCATTTGGGAATCAAAAACAATGGTTTTTTACAGTATTTCTGACACTCTGCTGCCAAAAGCGCCGGTATTTACGCGCCCTTGACCAATCCACTTCCACGCGACGCGTTGGGAACTGACTTCAGGTGCTTCGGAGAGCGTGTTCCGCGTGCCCTGCGCTTTGAACCAAGCTAGTTCCATGCATAAGCGGTCAAAAGTCTCCTTTCAACATCCCTCTCGTCAGCCTTTCCGCCTGGCACCTGTCCTTCTCACTGCACCCCCTGCGCCACTGCCCAGCAGTATATTGGGGAGCGCACCCGGGGTTGGTGGATATAGAGAGGAATTTGTTTCATTTGGACCTGGAAAAAACAGGCGCGCCCTGCGCCCGCCCGCAGTCGGAACAGCATGGAACAGCCACCGAAGGCTGTGGCTTCTTTGTCTTTTTCTCTTGGAGCGATTCCACTGAGGCCCCACCAGGTGATGAGGCGGAGGGGTGAACGAAAGGAACGGCTGTTTCATGGCCTGGTCGTGTTTGGCGAATCACTCATGAGAAGGAGGGAGCATTTTGATTAGAGGGAGAACGGATTTGGGTCTTGAAGTCTTCTTCTAAGTGAACAGTTTTCTGTGCTCGTGGTTGTGTATGTGTGTGTGTGTGTTAGTCGAGAAATAGATGGAACTATATACAACTGGTGTTGGGTTTCTTTCCTTTTTGATCCATTCTGTGTTGGGTGCCAAAATTACAGGTGGATTTTCCACCGAAGAAGATAGGCCTCCAGAAGGCCACACCGCAGGTCGCGGCATGCCAGCTGTTGGATCCTAGCAATCGAGCGGAATCCAGCTGCCCAAAACCCTGGTGATCTCTCTGCACCAACGGCCAGGGCGTCTTGAACATTGTGCTCATGATCGTGATGGTGATCCTGGCCATTGGACCCTTGGGCTGGGCTAACGCGCAGCAGGGATTTGGAGGGATGGTCAGATACCACAAAGACTGCTTGCCGGGAATATCCAGCTTCTCTTGTCAAGTCCTTGTAGTGAGTGGAGGTTTGTCTGTGAAGATGCCTTGTTTCGAAGGTTTAGGAGGATGCTCCAACCAACTGTCCCAGCTAGGCTTCCGTTTTGGACTCCCCCCTTTCTTGGGCTGGATGTAGGCAGGTCAAGTCCTGCTCAGCGTGGGTCCTCTTCTTTGATAAGTCCCAGTGCCATGCTCCTCTTGTTGCCAGCTTTTCTTGCCATGATCTCACCAATGTACAACCTGTACAACCTGTAGAGATCATGTGCATGTTCCCCTGTTTTCAGACCACTGAAGCATTCCTGCTCTTTCCTCGTCACCTCCGCGGCAAACCGAGGTATCTTTTGTGTGGTGCTCTTGCCCAGGCGCTCCGGTGGGAGTCACCGTCGCTCTGTGGGATGAACACCCGGACCCTCAGTGACAGCCGCCTGTTGCTTCCGAAGAAGCTGGCAGGCTGGCAGGCTGGTTCTTTGTAAATGACACCGAGTCCGACAGAGGAGGTTCTTTGTGGGACAAACCTTACTGTTTTACTGATCTTTAGCCTCTCATTTTGCAAGAGCACGGAAAGACCTTCTAGGGTGTTCTTGTGGTTTTGGTGCTGGCTATATTGCAATTGACCACAATTAACCTCAAAACTAGGAACGAATCTCCAACGAACCAGCCTGCCATCAGATCCACCAGGTTGGTAAATCCATTCCTGGCCCCGGTGATGCTTCACTTCACCCGCGCGATTGGTGGCCACTGGGGATTTGCAGCCAAGTCGTTTCAGCCGACCGTCGATGTATCGGCTGAAGGCGTTTTCGGGTTTGCAGTTTTTGTCTACATCAACAACAATGCGGAAGTCAAAAGTAGTGATCCATTTTCTTCTAGCTTCGTACGAAGATCAGTGTTTACCAGTACGAAGACGTCCCAGTACTGTAATGATGTTTACCAAGTTTGCTCGGACCCGTACCGACGGATCCAAACCTGGAGCCTCTGCTCCGCAAGACGGACAGAGCCGATGTGTGTCAACGGTTCGGTCGCACCAGGAGAGACCCACAGATCTGTGTGGTGCGACCCAACGAGTCTGTCGGTGGTGAAACCCCACATCCTGAGATGTTTTCAGAAGTCACCAAACGAGCCATACTCAGGATGCTACTAGTAACAAGTGCCACGCTACTAGAAACAAGTGCCTTACTAGTAGGAACAAGAAGAATTTAATTAGAATTGTAATTAGCAAAGGAATCTACTAGGACCTTTCTGGAAGGCGCCAGGCCGGAACACCCCACCGTCTCCAAACGGTCCACTTTTCAACGGGTGGACCGTGTGGTGGAAGCGTTCCGCACGCATTGGAGGAAGAAATCCGTTGAGTTCAGGACGGTGACGGTGGGTTCCGGGACGTCATAAGCTTGCTGATCAGGGTTTCGTAGTGCAGAAGAACACGTTCATACCATCACGTTGTTATTGACGTCGTGACGTCATATTGATTATGGTTAAAGCTACCTGCGCCCATGGGAGAGACGGAGACCAATAAAAAGCCCTGGTTCCTGAAGGAACAAGGAGAAATCCACACTCCATGCTTGGACTGATCAAGCCTGAGCAGCCTCTGGCTGCTCTGTTCCTTTGAGGTGACGACAATGTCTGGGGTTTGCCCGGCAATATGAAAGAAGCAAATGCCCCTGTGACGCATGGGGGGAGCCGTGAAAATGTTTTGCAATGTTGCTAGTAGCTTCTTGTTACTAGTAGCGATGGCCTCCACCTAATAGCGATGGCCTCCACCCTAGCTTGGAGGTTTAAGCAACATCAACTCCAGGCCCGTTCGTTTTAGAATATGTCTTCTGTGCTTCGTTTGAAAGGCTGCCGTGTGCACCAGACTTGCGGAGGTTCCAGGAAAGCCCAAGCAGTCTTCCTAGGTTGGAGGGATGCCATCCGCCAACGAATTGGTTTCAATGTTCTGCAAGTGCTATTTTTAGAATCCAACAGGTTTTGCAGGTCCCTATATGGAGACTTGGGAGTGGTCATTTTCGCATCATCCTACGTGTCTTGTGAAATTCAATACACGCCGTCCCGCTTCGACTCCCCTCGTGTCGTCGTGTCGTCGTGTGGTGCACCACCGGTGTGCACCACCGGACGAAGACTGAGGATTTCATCACGCACCTTTGCACCTATGCCTTCCTCACCTTGTCCAACCTCTTCTTGGTGAGGCGAAGCGAAGGGGATGGGCAACGTGCTGCACTTGGTGGCTCAAACTGAGGGAATAGAGATGATGCATCGAATCCCAACATAGCACCTGCCGGGTGTTGGGAAAATGAGCAATTGCTCGTGCGGCGTCCTTGAGATGGTAGTGTTAGGTGAAGCTAGAACAGGAGATGAGATCTGACAGAAGGCATCATCTCCCACCAGATTTGGCTTTGTGCAACTCGCTTTGCCACCTGCTACTTTCTCGTTGACGCAAGATCCTTAAGCCGTAAAACTGTGAGGACAAGCGGCGACAGGATCCAGGATCCCTCGATCCTCTTAGTCAGAGTTTTTTTTTGACCCTGAAAACAGGGCATCCCTTTCTTGTTGAGGATGTTCCGGACGGTTCACGTGAAGCCCAGCGTCATCCCGTGGTTCATGATCGTGAACTCTTTGGTGTCAGCCTGAGGGTCCGGGTGGGCCTGCCTCCTGAGTGGAGGCCTGATGAGGCAGATGATCTCTCAGATAGAATAGGTGGAAGCATTGAGATGAGGCATATGGATGAATTCTCTCAGATCGCTCAGTATATCTCTAAGTCTCCAACATGCTGTAGAGCCATATCTGTGTATCTTCCAAACAAAAACCATCTTCCGACGTTCCGATCTTTTGCTTCTTCCGCCGCCTTCGATCCGAGATCAACCGCGCGCTGATGTATCGGGGCCCTGAAGAAAGGCGCGACGTGGCGCCGAAGCGACGTAGGCCCACGCCGGAGGCCGCGCGGTCCGGGCTGGAAGGGGAGGAGCCCGAAACTGTGAATGCCATTGTACCCTCCCTTGAACTATCATAGAAATGGATGGCGTGGCCTTACAGAAAATTTCACCATTTTTCGAAGACCAAACAGGGGGTTCTGCAATGTTCATGATGGTTCCACGGAGTGTACTTCAATGGTGGGCTTAGAAAGAGGAGTTCTTCGGGTGTCAAAGATGTTGTAGATAGGGAAGCAGCTCTCGAGCACTTGGTGCAACTTGGTGGTACCTGGTCGCTTTCCTGCTTCTTGTTCAAGAGCCTGACTGGCAGTAGTGCTGTTCTGGCGGGGATGACGGTCCAAGGAGACTGTGCAAATTCTACCGCAAACAAATCAAGCAGGAAGGGCGGCCATAGAGCATTTGTTCGATTTCAAGCAATACTTTTGAACTTGTGATGATTTTACTGTAAGCCTTTGCCAAAATAAGGGCGTAATGCGGATGATTGACGGAGGAAACCGCCAACCCTTCCTGCGACCACTCCCCTCACCAAGTCCACCAGGTTTGTTTTGGCATTGTTTTCCACTTGCTACACTTCCTGAAATAATCATGGAAGCGGAAAACCACCTGTTCGTAGAGGAAAAAGGTTATTCAAGGGGCCATGTTTCACTTCCATGACTGAATATTTTAAGCTCTTTTTATTGGGGTACACAAATTACTCACGGATTGTGTCACAGGTGCCACACCCCAGATTCCCTTCCACAGGTGCAGAGGATCCCTATCAAACCGGTGGGAGACGCTCGGGCGGGGGGTGGAGTTGATTGTAGGGCGCCCTCCCGTGATGATGTGAACCTCACCGAACAAGATGGATCCCTCGTGGCCCTTGGGGTGGGTGGTATATGACCGCCATATGAGGCCATTCCACTTGCTCGACATCATGATCCTGGGCCTCTTGCTTTGGGAGAGGGGAGCTTTGCAGTGGTCTGCGGTCTTCTTGTCAGGGAGTATCGAATGCCCAAAAGCAAGCTCACTCAGATACTTCCCCATCCCAGGGAAACTGCAGCCTTGCCCAGAGTGGCGAACTGTTCCTTTTGAGGCTACCACACCAAGCGCCCTAGGGTTCGTCAAATCATCGATTTAAGGGCTTACTACAGCGATCACATGATTCCTCTAGGTCTGGTACTCTTGAGAAGACCGGCGACCAGCGACCAGTTTGGTTTGGGCCTCACAGCGCCTCACAGCGTTGCAGGTACCACGCTGTCCCTTCATGTCGACTTCACTCCCTTCTTCACCCCCGACCTTCGCTGAGGGATGGTGACCCAAACCTATGGTCTGATGTATCGGAAGACAGTGGGTGTGGATCCCCAGACGCTGCTCGCGGCGTCAGCGGGCATCTGCCGGCCGAGGTCGAGGTTTCAGATGGAACCTGGAAAAGACCGGTGCGATTTTGTGGAGGAAGAGTTTTCAAAGGGTCGATGTTGTAGGGCTCGATGTTGATTATTGCTGAGTGAGTACTTTTGATCCCTGGAAATGAATGAACATGCCTTATGAGCCATATGAGGTCTCCTCCGTTCAGTGATGGAAGTTTTACAGCTTGGTATGGCTTTAGGGGTTTGCAGTGTTCTGACCCACACCCGGAAAGGTGGAACATGGCTAGAAGACCAGTGTTTGCGGCCCAAACTGGTTCAGTCCCAACAGAGAGCAAGAGTCTTTGAAAGCCCTCACAGAGAAAGGACTGAGACATTCTTCAAGATAGTAGCTCATGGACTTCTGCGATCTGTCAAGTTTGTATATAGAGGAACGTCTTCATTGAGCGCCTAACTTCGATGCTTTGAATGTGGTGACTTGACCGGTATGGACATGAGGTCTTGTAAGGTCGAGGGGGCTCACGAGAAACAGCGCACCAAGCGACCAGGCCCCCTTTTTCATTCTCTGCCTGGCAAGCTTCATTTTCAGGAATCCCATGTTTGGTGCCGATTTGGGAGAGCTTATCAGGTCCTCAGGTGGTGTTTCATATCTCCTGCCCATCAACAGACAAGAGGAGTAGTGTGTGCAGCAGCAGCAGTAGTAGTAGCAGTAGTAGCAGTAGGAGTAGCAGTAGTAGAAGAAGAAGCAGGAGAAGAAGGAAGAAGAGGAAGAGGAAGAAGAACAAGAAGCAGCGGAAGAAGAATAATAAGAAGAAGAAGAACAAGAAGCAGCGGAAGAAGAAGAAGAAGAAGAAGAAGAAGAACAAGAAGCAGCGGAAGAAGAAGAAGAAGAAGAAGAAGAAGAAGAAGAAGCGGAAGAAGAAGCAGGAGAAGAAGATGAAGAAGAGGAAGAGGAAGAGGAAGAGGAAGAGGAAGAGGAAGAGGAGGAGGAGGAGGAAGAGGAAGAGGAAGAGGAAGAGGAAGAGGAAGAGGAAGAGAAAGAGAAAGAGGAAGGGGAAGGGGAAGGGGAAGGGGAAGGGGAGGAAAGAAAGAAAGAAAGGAAGGAAGGAAGGAAGGAAGCAAGGAAGGAAGAACATAAGGAAGAAAGAAAAACAAAGCAGATAAAAACACTCACGTTCATACCCGGCCCAGGCGACTATGTTTGCCGATATTGGTTCGTCCTGCTTCTTGGATGTCTTGTCTGCACCGTATGCAGCTTCGGATTCTCCATAGAATCCATGGGCCTCAAACGGAGTGGAGAAGCCCTAAGCTACCCAGGAAACACAACCGGACCTCGCATCAATTCGCCTCTGACACCGCTCAAGTGCATGGTATTCTGCAAGACACATAGACGTGGACAATACTATACATTGGTAGGAGTAAGACCCCAAACGATTCAATTCGACATTTGAAGTTCGGTGCGCAGGGTGCCTCTCTACCAAGTGGAAGCTCAGATTTTTGAGACTATTGATGCTGACCGGAAGGAAGTTACACTTCGGTAGCGGCAGACTGTGGCACCGTGGTGTAGCTGTAGCTGAAGTTTAAGAACATATATAGTAGGCCTCAAGCTTTGGATTCCAAGAGCCATTGCCTTTGTGAGAATCTGCACAACTGCATTGAATTGAATTGTGTCAATACGACCAGGCGACTCACAAAGAAAGGTCAATGGTTCAACACAGCGTTTTCTAGCGAAAGGAATGCACATGAGTCAATACAACCGGGTGAGAAGACGCTCTTCTTAGCTCCAGACTGTCGGGCTTCTTCCGGTGTATCCTCGGGCGCATCCACTTCTTAGCCTCGGCATCCGAGGCTCATTGCATTTGCTATCATCTACCCTCCATACTTGGACAAGCGCCTGGATATGTACCCCACCTTCGACCGAATCCTCAGGTCGAGGGGTGAGAAAACCCACGGTCTTCGCGAGACGTCTCCGTAGCGAAGACGAGAGGGTTTCGGCGGTCGCTGTCCTCCGAAGCAAACGGTGCGAAGACGAGAGGGTTTCAGGCGACCATGGGGATTTCGAGGGTGAGTTTCAGGTGCGACCATACTGACTAGAGGTACATGATGCGGCCCGAATTTGGTGTAGTGAAACCAAGGGACATGAATCATGCATGTTGCTGATGGCAATACAAGATATCAGTCCCGGTTTCTCGTGGTGACCGGGACGAAACTCGCCCGGTTTCAACCGCCCCCAACGGCTTTCTGTGTGGCCCCGTTCCGATGGGCTTTGTATGGCGGATGTGACAACCTGTGGCTGAACATGGAATTGAAGACCTCTCGATGAAAGATCAAATCAAGCTTTTTACCAAGACAACTGTTTTTTGTCGCAAGAGTGTGGCTTCCTACCCTTGTAGTCTCCTTTCCCAAGGCTCAAGTTGAGTCTTGTGGGGAGTGGGAGAGCTCAACCGGTGACACAGTCGTGTAGTAAGTGTACCACCTACAAGTGAAACAGAAACAAGGTGAAACAGACACTGCCAGGTATGGCATACCTATATAGATTGAACCCTTTTCAACCACCCCTGGCCTGGTCGGGCATCATATGCCAGTTTGATCGTGTCTGGGATATCATATCACCCATGTATTGACTTGTGCGACTCGTAGGGAATGAAGGAATCGATCCAAAAGGAATCTCTATTGGGGCTCCTATCCTCATTCCCTACGAGTCGCACCCTGAGCACCGAACCACTTCGCTGGACGGTTGGCCAGCGAAGCATCGCGTCGACTCGGGGGTTTCCCACGACCCGGAGGGGGATCCAAAGGTTAGTGGCAGATCGAATCAGACAGGAACTTGCAGGAACATGAATCCATTTCTTCCAACATGAATCAACGGTGTGTAATGTAAGTCGAAACTGTTGGATTACAGGTTTCAGAACCATTTCTGGGATCTCTTCGACGTGGACTCTAGCAGACCAACCTTGGACCACCTTTGTCCGGAACTTCCCTGTTTCTGCGATTCGTGGGTATTCGAGCAATGGGGAACGGCTTGCCGATCAAAGAGGTTGCAGGCCATCGCTAGTATAGGTGTAAAGGAAGTTTTTGATTGACCGATTTATCGCATGGAGGATTTGAGGGCGTGCGGAAGAGCTGCGGGAGAGGCATTTGACTTGCTACTTTCTCTCAAGAGAAATCCGTGGATAAATACTATCATTGTGACCCCAGCCGCAGATTCACGCCGCTATATACTCATTTGTACAACTACCTGGTGCATAGCTGTTGCAGCATTGTGAGAATTTCTTGGTCGCCCTGGTGATCGTCCAGGGCATTTCTGCAGATGCGCCTCACATGCTTGTTCCATGACCCGTCTGACCGCAGCGAAGAATCCTGTCTAGGGATGAGACCAGATCGGCAATCGCCTTTCTTGAAGAGTGGGGAAGTCTGTCGGTCAACCAGGTTCTTTTGTTGATTTCTTGTCCATCAGCGGAACGACCCCACCAGCTGCCAGGAGCAAAGTCGAAGTCATGGAAGCTATTTGCCTGTTGGCCTGGCTTTCAGCCAGTGATCGAGACAAGGCTGAATTAGCTGAAGCAGCTTCGGACTTGGTGCGCTGCCAGTTTTTGAGTTCTCCTTCGGATGAGGATAGGCAGTTGGAATAAACAAGCATAGAAACTGCCCCCTATTATTCAGTGAGAACAGAAAGCAGGCTTCACTTACTATTTCAGTCAGGGAGCTTGGGCAGCTGGATATTCCATGCTGTTCCCATCCAGAGACCTTCAAGAAAACCCCCCTGTGTCCACCGACATTTCAGATCCACAGCGAAATGCTCCCCTTTTTCTTCCAACCGCGGTCCATGTGGCGCGGTCCACGAACACCGTGGCGCGCTGTGGCGCGGTCCATTCCCCGAACACCGCAGATGGATCCGAGGATTCTTTTCTCGGGAGATCTTCACCGAGGATCGCTTAGGCTTCCTCAACGACTGGGCGCTGCTCGTCTTCCTCATCCACAAGGAGAACGGGACGACCCAACCAGGTCTCACGAGGAAAGCGATGGTGTGTTGGGCTCCCTCAGTTGGGAAACGGAAGGAAAGGGGCCTTTAGAACTGTGGAGCAGCTGTACCCGATCTGCGGAGCAGCTGCGCACTGTTGGGGTGAGTTTGCTAGCTGCGAACTCCCCTGCGATCTCCCTTGTGGTTTCACTTGTAGGATCCTAAATCAACACCAGTCTTACCCTTCTGCATCGGAATGTTCGACTCTTTTTCGGGCTGTTCAACAACAATCTCTACTCACGAACATCCCGAGAAAGGCGGATCCAACAACGAACAACCATGGCCATGTCTGTCAACATCTCATTTTTGACACACACACACACTTACTTGTACACACACTCACTTGCACCGTGCACCCGTGGTCCGAAAATCTGAGAGTTGTTTCTTGGACTACACCAGCTGAACCCTGGTTTCCAAGGTTGGGGCCCTCCAGAATCGTAATTCTGACCCAAGCAACACTGCCATAACACAAGTGGTCAGTCATAACCAAGTGAATGAGAAATACAGTAAGTCATGCAAAAAGCCGTCTTTCATTCAATCCTTAAAGCTTCACAGCTTTTTGGTTTCCCAGCCCTGGCCCGGCCGCCGGCCACTGCCAGGCAATGCACCTGATTTTCGGGCTTCCCTACTCCTGGATCGTCCTGGTGGCCCTGATTCCAGTGGGGCGCCCGAGAATCCCGAGATCTGTGAGGCCTGTGTTCAAGTGTTCATTTGGTTCCACACGTTTGGGCACCGGAAGAGATCACAGTTGAGACAACACGGAGGTGAGGTGGTGGCATGATTGAACTGCGTGTTTCCAGACTGTGACACCTGGGGTAGTTCAAGTTGTTCCACTGGTGGGCCCAGCATGTTATTTTCAAGGACATCAAATCAAAGCGAAGGCGGCTTGTGGCTTGTGGAGCTTTCATTCTGTCTTGTCCCACTTTTCGATCTGGGTCAACAGCCCCCTTGGTTGAACTAGAAAAAGAGGGAGGAGTGGAGTGGAGAATAGAATGCTGGGATGTCAACTGATCCATGTTTTGGGACTTCGTGGGAAAAGAACACCAACGCTTTCCCAAGGTCTGCAGCAAGTTCCGCCGCCGCGAGACCATGTGAGACGTCGCCTCTCTCACCGGGGGGAGTGTGCGCGTGAAACGGTGCGTGAAAAGGGACGGTGGGGCCATGTGACGACCCCAACGGGGTGGGCCATGTGGATCTCTGGCAGGTTCTGAAGCCTTTTGACTCTGTACTTTGTGAAGTACCTTGTTCTGAAGAGGTGTGGGCCCAAACAAAGTGTTGTCCCACGTGCTGAAGCCTCTTTCTTCTGACTGTACTGTTTTTTGAAAAAATGAATGGATTCAGCAAAGCAGCCATCGTTTTGGGCAGAGGAGCTTGCGGATGTTCAACGGAAGGCATCCTTTCAAAAGCAGGATGAGGTTTAAGCCGCTAGATTGATGCCCTCCTGGGCGCACACACTCTCTCACACTAATCATTGAATGACAGCCGCACAGAGGCCGTTTAAGAAAAGAAGTATTGACCAAAAGTATCCCAAACATGTGGCGAGTCATTTGATAACCCCGCACCGCATTGAAAACAGGTCGCTGTATACTTTGATCTTTTTGATACCCTCGTTCAAAAGAGCAATTCAATTGGTGTCATTGCCAGGTGCTGTGCTGGTGCTTTTGGGCTCAAGGCCACTTTTGAACACAACGCCCCAGACGAGGGCCAAAATGGACACGAGAGGCCGGAACAGATTGGCGATTCTATCATCTTCCTGGATTTGTGCCCTCCATGGCACCCCCAAAACCACGCCTTGACCTCGCAACATGGTCTTCACACCCAGATGTGATCCATGTCACCTGGAATTTCAGGCCAATCTGGGTGGTCCATTTCACTCCCTTCGTCGACTCGTTGAGTGGGACCCCCCCGACTCACCAGGTGTGGCCGTGTCGCTTCTGCTGGGCCTGGCGGCCAGCGAGCCCACCGGGGTGGCACCGTTGGGGCCTCGACGGCCGGGAGAAAAGGCACGGTCGAAGGTCGGAGAGGCCGACAAGTACTGTAGTGGGCGAAGAGGAAGTGGGCCAACTGCTCTCAACATCAACATCTCATCCCAAGGTCACCTCTTTATAGCTGCGCAGCCTGAATCCACTCCTTGAGGCTGCTGAAACCCCATCATCTCTCCCCTTCAAGGAAATCCTCTCATGCATGAGAATGATGGAACCCCCATTCTGTTGCAAATGGTGAGTTGCCTTAATGGGGGTATTCACAGCCAATGTTTTAAGTCAGAAAACAACTCCATCCAGCACCACAGAACACACTCCCATGAACCCACACCAGTCCGGCTCGAGCGCCGGCCTAGGGCACAATGGCCACTGGGGACCGCCACCGCAGCGGAGAGCAACACGTCCTGGCCGGGGGGGGGGGCAAGAGATGGAGGTCGTGAGGTGCAGAGGTCCCACTGGGGATCCGCGAAACACGATCCTGAGATCGGCTTCTCCGAACCAGAAGCTTCGGAGAAACGCGAGCCTTCTTGGGTGGAAGAGAGTTTGCTTGAAGAGGTTGGACCAGGAAGTTGCTCAGATGCCGTCCTGACCATCCTGAAACATGTTCTCACAAAATGCCATTAAGAACAATAACAATGATAATGATGACTCCAATACTTTCATGGAAATTCAATGTATGATCAGAATCTGATAAAGTTTTGGAAAGTAGTACCACAAAATAGACCAAAGAAACGAACTATGGTGGTTATCAAGAATGAACAGACAGTTCATACATAAAGGGAAGTAGCATAACCATCATATAACGAAAATAAGAGGATTCCAGACACCTGAATGAGATAGGTACCGAATTCAAAGAATCACTAGGACAGGTACAAGTATATAGACGTAAGAGAAAAACCACTGACTCATGTTCAGAAAGTACGACTTTCTTTTTTTTCATTCCTTTCTCCTCTATCTACCTATCCTATAAGAGGATTTGCCAATCCTGACCCCGTCTGCCTCTTTCTCACGGAGGCCCCAGGGCTTCCAGCCCCCACGCTTGGGCGATTGGCCCATGGATCCTGACGGCAGGTGGGGTGACACCGGTGGGATTTCCACACCGGTGGGATCCGGATGCTGCGCGCAACCACACACCTCTCCGGCGCTGGTTCACCGGTTTTGTTTCGGCTTGGCGGTCAGCGTGACATTTTGGAAGGTTTGAGAATGACTCCTGATTCGAGCGAAACAATTTCAACGCCGTAGCTGTTTAGCATGTTGGTGGATGGTGTCCATGTTTTTGTTGGTGGAACACCCTGTGGTTCGACCCTTTGAGGATCTTTTTTTTTGCGAGACATCACCCTATAAGAGTCCAAGTTCTTTAGATTGTCAATTCACGTCAAAGCTACTGGGCATTCGATGTTCTGGGCTCGAACCACGCTGTGGACGCTGGCCTCTCAACGAGTCTGGAATAAATTACCGGTTTCTTCCGAAGTCCGCATGAGCGTGGCTCACACTGATCATGACTGGCTGCGCTGCCAGCAGCCAGCATTGGAACTGGGATGCAGGCATAAAGTGAACCTGAGACTCTGAATAGCTCAGGACCCTTTTGCAAGACTGGATTTTGAGTTCTGGATGCCATCAGCACGCGTCGAAGGGGCGTTCGATCGGCTCAATGACTGGGGTCGTTCTCTTTTGCCAGGCCCATCTCTTGCTGGGAGTAGGGGCGCTTGGAGACGACCAGTCGCGTGGAGACGGTGGGTCGACCCCCAGTCTTCCCTTCGGTTAGTAACCTCGCATTTTTGGTATAAATTTTCTGGGTCTCAAAGGGTGTCCTGACCCACGAAAATACCCAGTTTGATAAGTTTGGAGCTGTGTTGGTCAAGGAACATCATCTTCCAAACGGCCTGGTAGGTTTCCATGTTTCGCCGGTCAGTGAACACCTTGTGGACATCGCTGCCAAACCACACCAAACATTTGTTGAGATGGTCTCGCATGAGGGGACGAAGTTGGACAATGCGGAGCGATGGAGTGTTTTTGTTGCCGATTCGTAGGTCATGTCTTGAAACCATTGGGACCCACTTCTTCATCCCCATCGTTACCTACTCAGCGGCCAAAGGACATTTTTGGGTCCAAAAAGGTTCGAGGCAATGCCACTTTTGGACTGTCATGCAGACATTGGACACGCGACTGCGTGTCCAAGCGGTGACTCAAGGTTTGGAATTTTGACTGCTTCTCACAAACCGATGAAGCACATGTTGCAGCAGTTGGAGCAGGAACACAACGTTCAACCTCAGAAGAGAATCGGGGGCGCAGGCAGAAGAAAACATGCTGGAAGTGCTGGACATCCACCTTTCACAACCCCTCTATGTTTAGAAGAATCAGGACTTCTGGCATGCCACATACATCTTTTGGAGATTCTTTTTAGGCATACTCAAGTAGACAGGGCATGGAATAGCACAAAAACCATCGGGACATGCCATATTTTGCTCTCTCCCTTCCGTGTCTTGCCCATTTTCTTGGAACAAGTCATAGCAACCTGTTCCAAGACACGGCAATGGCCGGCCTTACACCCCAGGCCCCACCCGGTTGGACGACCCGGTGACGACCCCGACCCCGACCGGCTCAGTGTGACGACGCTGCACGATCATGCGAAGGGTTGGCCTGGGCTGTGTCGGCGCACCTAGCGAGGAGGGCGAGGCTGTGTCGGTATGACGGTGGGCCCCATGGTAGGTCGTCGGTCCATGGGTGAAGTGGCTTCATGTTGGCACCCAAATCTGTTGAGCAGCTTTTTGGACATGTGTAATATGAAAAGTCGATTCCCAAGAAATCGGCGTGGAGCTCTCCCAATAGCCCTTCGATGACAGGATTTCAGCTGCAAGCTGAGACCAGTTTGAGAGGCTTTTCAGCCTTCCGAAGCTGTGTAAAGCTCGAACTTTGCTCCACACGATCCCACCGGCCTCCGTGGATCCGGCGAGAGCGGCGGGGGGCGGAGGGGGGTCTCGTGGGCAGACAGACATCGGAGGAGACCTCCTCCGATGTTTCGTCCTTTGTCCCATTGAAGAAAGACTCATAGCCATAGCAACAGGAATTAATTAGCATGATGGTACCACAGTGAAGACATGATTTTGGATGCCCAGTTCAACAGCATCTGGATTCAACAGAGGTCAGAGGTTGCAGTTAAATCCACCAAGGCAGCTTAGACCTTGGATGTTGAGAAAACGGTCCTCAAGTCACTGGAAACCTGACACTGACAGTCCTTTTTCCTTGGGCTCCCTACCTTAGTCGTGTGGCAGCCAACAATGGGCCATCACCGGTCAACATCAACTCAAATTCCCTCCGTTGCAGTTGCATTCTCTCCGTTTCTGGCGGATTGCCCGCGGCAGGCGATCTGAAGCTGCGAAGGATGACTTCCTTGCTCTTCCTGGCTTTGCTCCACTGGCTCTGCCCAGCTTCAAGGGCTGCCTCGAAAGGCCCTCGAAAAGCTCTGCAGATCTTGAGTGAGGAGCCCCTGATCGAGCTGCACCGAGGATTTGTAAAGGAGGAGGAGATCCAAGCCATTCGAAAGCTGGCAGAAGAGGAGACGCCGCAGGGTAGATGTTGGATGAAGTTGGATGGTTGATTTGGTGTTGGGTTCCGTCTTTTCGTTTTTTTTTTCTTGGCACTTTTTCAAGCTTCCACGCTTCCCACGCCGAAACTGAGGAGGGGGGGGTTCTATCGACTCTGAGGCGCACTGCTACTGTAGGCAGTTGGTCCCCAGTGAACATCACTGCTGGAGGGACTCCCATCCGCGTCTTGCAAGTGGTGCAGCCAAGACTCTGTTATATCCCAGGACTCTTGGCTCATATCCCAAGTGGTAGCTTTATAATATACAAAAAAAGGCAGGACTGGCCAAAATTAGTCTTGGGGATTTGAGGGATTTTCTGAGGGCAGTATAGATGGACACCCCGGAATTCATGGTGGAGCTTTACATCGCACCAAGTCTACAAGAAATCCTGCTTCATCCTACTTCACAGCACAGGTTGGAGTAATTCTTCGTGAACCTATATGACTGTGGGTCAAACCGAAACCCAATGCCTCTGAATGAAGGGTAAACGTCCCCATGCTAGAGGTTTCTCATTTCTCATCAAGTATTTTCTGTTCAACTTTCCCTGCTCCACGGCGAAGAGATCCACTAAATCCGGGAGTGTAAATCCGGGGGGGTGTCATGCATCTCCTTCTCTTTGCAGGAGATGTTCCAAGACCTGAGCGATCCCGAAGCTGGCAGCAGCTCATCCCCGGATGTCACTGGTGGCGAAGAAGTCTCTGTGCTGAACATCAGCGACCCTGACATTGAGACGGAAGACGCACCTGAGTGGGATGTGGTGAAGGACTGAGGCTGTGGACAGCTCGGTGGAACGTGGAGCTGTGAGTCAAACTCCCACCTGCCACGACAGGTTAAGAGGCCCAACACTTAGAGGTTGCGCATCATCTAAAGATCTAAAGGTCCAAGTCAGTGCAGTTTGCTGTCAATTGTGAATAGCTCCCTTGGGACATGTGGCACCCCAAAAGAGTATAATGATTAGTGGATTGCGAAAGAAATGCATTTTTTCCGGTAGTCCATGTCCATTGCCTTCTGACTCTGAAAACCCACCCTGAGATGGATATTGCCCCACCATTGGCAGGGGTTTGTTCCTCCTCAAAACGCCCACAGACAGCAGGACTTGGTCATTCGCGCTGGAACCCACGCGAGCCGCGCCGGCGCCCATGCTTCCCTCAGCTCGTTCGGTGCCTATGTGGTTCGCTGGGTGCCTGGGCGATTCGGCGAGTTGCAAGCCCGCTCGTTGGGGGGAAGCAGTACCAGGAAGGCCATGCCTTCCTTGGAATCCCTTGTGGCATCGATCGATCATCCCCCTGGGCTCGCCACGAGCCCAGGCCGCTCATCCCCGCGAAGTGAAAACGGCCGGCACCCAGGCACCTTGGCGGCCCGGCAGCGCGCTGAACCGCTCCGGGCCGCTGCACCTGGACGCGCGGCTGCATCCCGAGCGGCGCCGCAGTGTAGTGCTGCCCTTGACGGGCAAAGGTGGGACGGGGTCGGGGTGCGGTGGGACGAATGAGGCGCGAAGGGCCGTGAAGGGGGTCGTGAAGAGGGACGTCGAGGGATATTGGAGTCCTCTATGGTGGTTGACATGTTCCAATGGGTGGTTATATATATATATATATCTAGATCATAAAAACATTTTAGTAATCAATGGTCAACATGATTGGTTTGTGATTGTGTGGAACTTGTTTGCTTCTTTCCGTGACAGGTGACACAGCCTGGCTTGTGAAACTTTAGGGCTCCCAAAGAACATCAACCACCAACCGGTTTCGGGGTCTTTTATATACAAATCCATCCTCAGACCCTTCTGACAGGCCGTGAGGAGGATGGTGGCACTGTCTTCCCGTGTGTGGAGACAGAGGACATGGACGTCCAGGAGCTGCGCCGCCGTGAGAAGCTCTGCAGCCGGGCCATGCGGCACCTGCAGCTGGCGCATGACAAGCTGATGGCGGTGAGGGATGAAGGCTAACGGAAGGATGCGCTTTTTTTGGATGCGCTGTAGAAGTGGAGCTGTAGAAGGTGGTAGATTGAGGGGAGAGTGACCAGAATTCATCAACTTTAAGATATGGTGTGTGCAGAAGAGGATGAGGAGGAGGACGAAGGTAATGGAGAATAATAACAACATTCGATGGTGATGATCAGAACCGTCACAGAGACAGGACAGTGAAGTGCGCCTTTAAACTTTAAAAAACAAACATGCTTTGGACTCTGGACATCGTTTTTCCTTTTTTCTAATTGATCATGACGGATCTGTCACTACCAATCAGGCTTGGCACTGGCGCCCTCGGAGCAGTATGCCTTCCTGGAGAAACACCCAGAACTTGCTGGCCTTCCCAAGGAGCCCACCGGTGGATGGCTTTCGGGCATGAAGAAAGGGCTGAGCTTTTTGTGGGTGTTTCCTGGACGACGAAGTGGAGAATCCCCCGAAATCGCAGGCTCAAGAACCATTTCCCTTGACCAATGATGACCAATGGGTATGTCGCGGGCAGGGGTGCATTTTCAGGTCTATCCGGTCAGGGCGGGCGGAAGGAAGGACAACTTATGAGTCCATCAGTCCAAAGGGTCAAGGCTGCGAAAACGAGACCCGGCTTTCACTCAAGGCTAAGTGGAAGGACGCCTTTGTTCTGTTGTCCTTTACGGTAGAATTGAATTGGGGGACATGTGGGAGACCTCGATAATTTGTTTGAGAGCTGGTGGGAGAATAAGTCTACTTCAAGCATGGCTTAATCGATCGAGACTTGTGACCTTTCTGGGCATCTTTGGGCTTCAGGGGAAATGCATTGAGTGGATATGACATGCAATAAATTGCAATAATTGTGAAAGTGCATGTCTGTTCCTGTTTGTATAGAGCATGAGTTGCCAGTCGAAGACCGAACGAATACCGTCGGAACCTTATGGTACAAGCCCCCTTTAGCCGCAGATGAAAAGCCATGATGAGCCATGAGTGTGTGACCACCGAGGGACCGATCGTGCCGGGTTCGTCAGTGGTAGCGGAGCTCCCTGAGCTGGTACAGTGAATCCACATCATTGCACCAGCGAAGGGAGCGACGCTTGGGAGAAACGTGGGGCGTGATGGCTTCGACAGCGGAAGAGAAGAGCTCGAAGAGTCTGGACACGTTCACAGGTGCAGATGCCAGTGAATATAGAAGATGGAGGCGCAGGGCTCAGCTTTATTTGATGGCACTTCCAACGAACATCCCAGAGAAGAAATGGGGTGCCAAATTGCTTGAGCACCTGGGAGGAGAGGCTGAAGAATTGCTGGAGGCGGTTGAAGTAGATGAAATCACCAAGGAAGCAGGATGGAAGCTAGTCCTCGACACCTTGGATGAGAAATACAAAGAAGCTTCGAAGGATGAGCTCCAACGGGTGATGAAAGACTATTTCTATGTCATCGTCATCAAAGAGGGCGAAACATATCGGAAGTTCATGACCAGGCTTGACACGGCCTACAAGGCTTTGGTCAGGAATGGAGTAGAGCTTCCAGAAGAGGTGAGAGGATGGATGCTTTTGAAAAGCTTGCCCTTGAGCACACTTCAGAGTCCATGGTGCTCACCGCAAGTCAAGGCTCTGTCAAATACTCTGACATAGTGCGGGCAGTGAGGAATGTTTTTCCTTCAGGCAAATCCTCCAAGACGGCCAAGACCAAGGACATTTTCATTGCTGATGAAGATGAGGTGGCAATCCCAAATCCAGAGGATGCTGACAGTGATCGAGAACCCCTAGGTGATGGAAACGATTACCTCGAAGGCCCAGGAGTATGACGACTATGATTCAGAGGGCATCCTCGAGACCTTTGAGACCTATGCCATGGTGCGTCAAAAGATGAAGGAAAAGAAGGTGAGTAGGGGATATCGTCCTACTATATACGACTTCAGCCTGGCAGTTGACCGGTACAATGAAAGGAAGGGTGGAGGCTTTGAAGGCCAAGACGAAGTGTCACCGCTGCAAACGCACTGGGCACTGGAAGAGAGAGTGTCCATTGAGGAAAAGTGGAAAGACTTCATCCACCGCCGAGTCCAGCAAGGAGGTGGACTTTGTGGATAGTGCCAGTGATTCCTTTGACGTATACCATACAGAGTCCATCGACGACCAAGTCTTCAAGGAGACGAAGAAGCATGACAAGGACCATGGGGTTAAGGAGATGAAGAAGTCTGAAAAGGACCATGGAGGCAATGAGATGAAAACGAAGAAGGGCAAGGATGAATGGCAGGTGACAGATGAAGCTCTGATTCGTCATCACCATCGTAGTCGAAAAGGACTCTTTGCTCCTACAGGCATGGACAATGTGCCCGTGGACTTGGAAGAGCTGACCGGAAAGAGGAAGACAGAGATCATCTTTGAAGATGGTTCCTATCAGACCAAGGAGGACAACTACCAGACCAGCAAGAAGCCTCATGAAAAGCTTGCACAGATGTGGACGGGGAAAACCATCCTGTTCAGAAAGCCATCGACATGTGAGAAGATGACGCCCAAGCGTCCGGAACCCGAAGAAGACGATGAACTTGATGTGTTGCTGACTTCATTTGAAGAACAAGTTCTGAGAGCTGCTGAGGGTGGGCGGTCGAGGAAACTCAAATGTTTGAGATTCTTCAGACGGGCGCGCAGTCCGCAGACCTTCGTGAATATGCGGTGCCAGATACTGCTTGTCGTAAGACGCTCATTGGGGAAACGATTCTTGAAGAGTTGGAGTGTAGATTGAATCGTATGGGGTTGAGGGTCATTAGGCGACAGGAGAGAAATGAATTCAGATTTGGAAACCCTGGCACCCTGGTTTCAGAAGAAGTAGCGCAGATACCAATTTGGTTAGGTAGGAAGAGAGTGGTAGTGCACGCGGCTATTTTGCCAGGATCAGGATCTCAGACACCATTTTTGTTTTCCAAGGAGTTGTTGAGGCAGTTGGGTTGTGTTCTTGACATGCAGGAAGATGTGTGTTATTTTCATCGTTTGAGTGAAACTCCAATCAAGTTGAGCAGAACTTCACGTGGCCACTATGCAATCGCAGTGCTCGAGGTCAAACCACAAGAGTGTGATCCTGAAGACGGACTGTAGAAGCAATGTCCAGTCAACTTAGACCTGGCACAGCGATCCAGAGACAGATCACTCGGAGGACGAAGCCAACGAAACCTGCGAGGCCGGAAAGTTCAAGGGCAAGAAGGACTACATGTCTGTCTACATGGAGGAAAAGAACTGCATCCAATGGGTGCGCAGTCACATCGGCCTGAAGTCATGCACCGGCATGAAGAAGCTTCGTCTCTATGTGGAATGCCGGGACAATGCCAAGAGGGCCAGACTGCAGGCCAAGTGGGCAGCCATCAAGGAAGAGCAGAAGGCAAGGGCAGCTCAGATGCCGTCACTACCCAAAGCCAAAGCCAAGACCAAGGGATATCAGTCTCGGGGAGCATCCAGCTCAGCCGAGATGACAGAAGCCCACATCAATGCAGCCATGCAGCGGATCCTGCGTCAGATGGCAGTCGCCCAGACTCGAGTTCGTGGCCGAGAAGGTGGCATGGATTAAGAAGAGGATTAGACTTCAGAGATGAGCAAGTGGGAAGCCCTGGAGCTCTTGGACGAGGAGGCATCAGCGCAGCCCAAGAGGCTGTCAAAACCGAAGTGAGCACTGAGCCCGAATGCCTGGAGCGACCTTTGGAAGATCAGGAAATGGAATTTCTTGATCATGAGCTGATGGGTGAATGGACTCGATGGAAGGGTCCTGAAGATAGAGTTGACGTAATGGTCATAACCTCAGCTCAAAGAGCTTCCAAGGTTGATGTGGCAGAGATTTTCTCAATTCCTCGCCTAGGCAAGTTGGCAGAGGAAACTGGTTTGAAGTATGGGGGATCATACGATATCCTCACAGGCTGGGACTTCCGCTGTGCCAAAAAGAAAGCTGAGTTGAGGGAGCGATTGGAGATCATGAGGCCACGACTTGTTTTGATTTGTCCCCCATGTGGAGCTGTTAGCGCTCTTCAAGGGTTCAACAAACATCATGACATGAAGGCTTGGTTACAAAGGGTAAAAAAAGAGTCGTGAGTTTTCGAGATTCGGCATGCAGATTGCGGATGATCAACTTAGGAGAGGTGATTTGTCTTTGTTTGAACAACCTCATGGAGCTAAATCATGGCAAGATGTTTCTGTTGAAGCTATCAGTAGGAGAGTTGGAGTTCGACAAATCGTGATCGATCAGTGCATGTTCGGACTGCGTGATGTTGCAAGGGGCAAACTGCATCGTAAACGGACTCGTTTGATGTTGAACAGTGAAGAGATTGCTAGGAGGGTTGAACGACAGTGTGACCAAACACATGAGCATGAACATGTCGGCAGTGTGAAAACTAAGGATGGTTGGCAACTAAGGTCACGTCTTGCACAGGAGTGCCCACCTAGGTTCTGTGAAGCTGTCTTGTTAGGATTGCGTGATGACAAGGCCAGACGACAACAGAGCAAAGCAGTACATTGTGTGTTGACCATTGAATCCCTGGACAACCCCAACGAGAAGAAGGTCATTGCCTTGTTGAAGCGTTGTCATGAGAACTTGGGACCCCCGTCGACTCCAAGATTTGTTGCAATGTTGAAGGCTGCTAGAGCCAATGAGACATGCGTCAAGTTGGCAAAAGGTTTGTCTTGTCCCACATGTCACGCCATGCAAGGAGAGAAGAGCCATAATGTATCCAAAGCAATAAAGGACATGGCCTTCAATGATCTGTTGTGTGTGGATACCTTTGAAGTTGAACTGCCCAATCGAAAGTTGAAGTTGCTCAGCATTGTGGACATGGCAACGAGGTATCAGGTGTGCATTTTTGTATGGAAGGGGATTGAAATCAAGCATGTACGACAGGATTACCGGAGGTTTTGGAAGAGATGGGCAGGATCTCCGAAAGCTTTGGTTAGTGATGGAGGACCAGAGTTTGTTGCAGCGTGGACAGATCATCTAGCAGGTGATGGTACAGAGCATTGTGTGACAGCAGCGTATGCTCCATGGCAGAACGGTGTTTGTGAACGGTTGGGTGGAGCGTGGAAGGTTGCCTTTGCCAAGGCAGTTCTTGAGATTGATCCACGAACAAAGGAAGAAACCAAAGAACTGTGTGATCAACTGAACTGTGCCCACAACACCTTAACAAGGATTGATGGGTATTCACCATATCAACATGTGCTTGGAGCTGATGTTCGTGTTCCCGTGCTTGGCATGATTGGTGAAGACAATGAAACAGTTGAGTCGGCCTTGAGAGAGAAGGAAGACACACATATGAAATCACAGTCCATAAGATTGGCAGCAAGAAGAGCATTTCTTGATGCTGACTGTGAAAAGAGAGTGCGGAGAGCCATCAGCCACCGCAACAGACCCAATAGAGGCCCAATTGAAATTGGTGACCAAGTCACGCTTTGGAGAAAATACCCAAATGAGAAAAAGCATCATTGGCATGGACCAGGTCGTGTGATTGGGGTCCAAAGCGACAAGGTTTGGGTAATGTATGGAGCTAAGGTGTACAGGTGTGCACCAGAACAAGTGAAGCATGTTGACACAGAAGCAGTCGAGCTTGCGTCGTGGTTGCCGGTCGTGTTGCAACCTTGTTGAGCTTGATAAGGACAGACGCCCATGTTGAAATGGAGGATAATGCAAATGAAGGTCAAGAACAAGAGGTGGAACCAGGCAGGTCAGGTGAAGGTCAACAGATGGAGGTGGAACAACTTGTTGAGACTCCTCATTGACCAAATTGGTCAAATGTCGATAGGAAGTGAGGAACCACATAGTGAACCACAAATTGCTGTTGACGGACAAACTGAGATGGGACACAATGGACCGGACCTGACGGGGTGACTCGGGATATGGACCTGTCAGGACGACTCCGTTGACCCATGCCATGCGTAGGAACTTGAATGATCTTGACTTTGGAGCCCCCATTCGGAGGAATGGTCCTGGTAATGAGGTCATGGAGGTTGAACATGAAAAAGGGATGCATTGGCATGTGTTCATGACCGATCAGACTAAGGGTAGGGGGTCCTTGGAAAGCATGGAAAGGGTTGAAGAGAGTAGGAAGGTGAAACGCAGAGAGTTGAACCCCAAAAACCGGTCGGAAACGAAACGGAAAGAACTTGATGAGGCGAAGGTGAAAGAATGGAACAAAGTAATTAGTTCTGGCGCCATAAAAAAATGTAGGTAAAGATGCTGAAGACCTTGAAAAAGAAGTGGGTAAGGATAGGGTGTTAGAATCTAGATTTGTGTACAGTGTACACGTCAGACGACAGCAGCAACGAAGGAGTGTTGAAAGCTCGGTGGTGTATTCGGGGCTATTTAGACCCGGATGTGTTGGATGTGCAAACAGCTTCGCCAACTTTGAGCAATGAGGCTTTTTCAGTTGTGCTACAGATCTTGGCTAGCTTTCGTTGGCAACTCACCATAGCAGACATCGAAGGCACCTTTCTTCAAGGAGATCAGATCGACCGACAAAAAGGAAAGATCTTGGTGAAAATTCCAAAAGACGGAATACCAGGACATGGTCAAGACAACTTGTGTGAACTCATCAAGCCTGTCTACGGACTAGTTGACGCTCCGAGATTGTGGTGGAACTCATTGACGAAAGCTTTGATGGAAATAGGAATGATGCAGTCACAACTTGACAGTTGCTTGCTTTTCAGCAGAGAAGCCAACGGAAGACTTGATGGGGTCATTGCATTTCATGTTGATGACTTAGTCATTGGCGGGAGCCGGGAGCCCTAGCTTCATGTCAAGTAAGTTCCAGAGACTTAGAGACAGGTATCCATTCAAACATGTGAAACATGACGGAGGAGAGTTTTTGGGAAAGAATTTGAAACAACACGAAGACTTCTCCATTTCCTTTGAACAAAAGGAGTACGCGGAGACGATACAGTGCATTCCTATCAGTAAAGAACGTAGAAAAGAAAATGAAAACGAAACAAACGCACAGGAAAAGACACGTTCTTGGGGAAATCCAGTGGCTGGTCACTGGAAGTAGGCCGGATCTCGCTGCTGGATGTTCATTAACGCAGCAAAAGATAGCCGCGTCGATCAACAAAATGGTAGCCCAGGCTCGAGACTTTTCGGCAATGAAGTTGTTTGCGAAACCGATTCCACCAGAACAGGTGGAATTTGCAGCATGGTCGGACGCGAGTTTCGCAGCTCAGTGGAAAAGCCAAGGAGGGTACATGGTCTGTGCAACAGATGCTCGTCTAAGAAGAGATGAGTGGGCAGAACTGTCACCCTTGAGATGGAGAAGCTATAAACAAGACAGACAGGTGGCTTCTACACTGGGAGCTGAGTTGATGACCTTGTCAAGGACCATCTCGGAAACCAAATGGATCAGGTCAATTTGGGCTGAGGCAATTCAGGCCAACTACAAGCTAGAAGAAGACCAGATATGGACATCACGGATTCCAGTGACTGTTGCAGTTGACTCCAGACCTGTGTTTGATCACTTGAATGGTCAATTGATGACTACCAAGGACAAGCGCTTAGCGATTGAAATGCTGCTGGTCAAACGTGATGTAGCCAAAGATGGTATTTCCATCATGTGGTTGCCAACTGACCATATGTTAGTGGACGGCCTCACCAAAATGAATGCCAAGATGGACTTCCTTCGAAAACCCAACAATCCTACGATGGATTGGGAAAGCCAAGAAATGAACTTGATTGGAGCTTCCTTTGCGTTCTTTGGTTGGTGTGTGTGTTGGTGGTGGTGAAATGATAGCTGATAGAATGAAGAGATCCTGAACAAACAAGGGACGAAAAAGGGATGTATGAAAGTGCATGTCTGTCCCTATTTGTATAGAGCATGAGTGGACAGTCGAAGACCGAACGAATTACCGTCGGAACCTTATGGTACAAGCCCCCCTCAGCCGCAGATGAAAAGCCATGATGAGCCATGAGTGTGTGACCACCGAGGGACCGATCGTGCCGGGTTCGTCAATAATATGTTTTTCTCCAGATAGCGACAGCTATGAGGTTCTTAGTTCAAAAAACAATGAGCTGGCTGTGCACGCTTTTGAGACAGGGTGCCGGTGCCGGGTGCTGGTGCTGGTTGTGGTGTGCTGTGAGCTGGCCGTGGACGTGGTGGAGAGAGGGCGCCGGTGCTGGGTGCTGGCGCTGGGTGCTGTGAGCTGGCGTGCCGGTGCCTGGTGCTGGTGCTGGCTGTGCGTGTAGTGGAGAAACGCCACGATGTACTGCGGTGTTTTTTTCATGTTTTTTTTTCTCCACTGTAAGAAAAGGTTCCTGTGTGCACTTTGGAGCTGCTGCCAATGCAGGGCACAGTCCAGAAAACTATTTTGCATACTGTCTGGGTCTATGCTGGTGTAATTTTGGTTCTGCCAAAGATTGAATGTATCCTGGAACTAGAAGGATGTAATAGCAAAACAATGAACAGTGTTTGTGTTCAGAAACAACTTTTTCCAAGTCTGCTTTTGGACAGTATGGGGTAATTGACAATGCTCCCCTCATCACTGCTTTTGAAGCCTCCCTGAAGACCGACCACCAGAGAGTCCTTCATAGATAAAGATTATCAAACACCAGGTTTCACCAGGAAACATTTTTGGGAGGCTTCTCACTCGCTCCAGTGCTTGAGGAGACTGCGGAGGGCCTGCGCCCGGTGAATTGGCTGTGGCTCCCCGGCCATGACGCCGTAGCACTGGAGGCGCTTGGGTGTGCAGCTGCCGGCAAGCCGCTGCATGCACTGGCTGAAGCCATGTGCCATGGGATGCTTGGATGATGGAGGAACCAGGTCATGGAGAGAAACCAGCTTGGTTCCAAGATGGTTCGACCGGCCAGGTGAACGTTGCGACCTTTTCTGCTTGAAAATGGCGTGGTTCGCACACCTCGCAAATATCTGTCATTCCATCATTTGGTTTGTAAAGAAAGCTCAATCACGTTGATTTGTTGGTCCGTTGATGTGACCGTTTTTGGACCCTCCGCTGTGGGAACGTCCGCGATACTTGGGGTCTATTTGTGTATTTATCTGCCAGTAGATCATATAGTCATATATAGTAGATCCCCTCAAAAGGTGAGCATTCAGGCAGACGTTTTCCAAAGAACAGACACACACCAAACGGGCGGTGAGGCTCTTTTGAGGTGTGAGGGGGTCCTTCCAGCAGCGGCTTTCTTCCATCTCTTTGAACAATTTTTCAAGATTTTGCGCGCTCAACGTCCTGCATTTTTTTTTGCTTTTTCAGCTCCGGCACAAGGTCCTGCACTTCAGCTCCGTCAAGTCCTGCACTTGCCTTGCCATCAAAAGTAAACATGCACTCTGTTTTGGTATTTGGTTTGCTGTTTTGGCCAAATCACCTGCCACATCTTTTTACCGAATCTGCTCCCCCTCGCTCCCCCGGCATGCCACATCACACCCTCATCGGGTGGCCAGGTCGGCTTGCCGTGTGTTTGACGACTCAGGAAGGCACCCGGGCTCCGGGTCCTCTCCCGCCGGGGCGACGCCCTGGTGATGGATGTTATGGAGACGGAGACACCGCGCGAGGCGGGGCGCGCGGGGGCCGTGGCGTTGGCGGTTTCTGTTTCGTTTCTGGGGAGGGCGTCAAAACAGGTTGGAAGGAGCATCATGAGTCATGAGCACCTAAGAAGGAATGACGCCTGAGCTTCTACAGTTGGGTCTGGGCCCGCATGTCTGCACATTTTAATAGGAAACTAGACGTCCGATACCCCCCAAAACTGCGCGGATTGGTTGCGACTCAAAAGTGGGTGACCTCCAGGTCTTACGTGATTTCTCACGTCTTGCTATTTTTGTTAAACCCGGGGTGGTTGGGCCTTTATATGGAATCCGCCTCAAGTACCTGCGGGACGAAAGTGCCAGGTGAAGCCGGACTGGCGCCTGTGGCATGCTGGATGTAGCCCTGAGGAACCTGAAGAAGAACGGCTCACCGCGCAGATCTTCCTGCACCCAGTCAGCAGGTTTTGGTGAGCTTAAGAAGCTGGGTGCGATCGGAAGCTAGATGTCCGAGCCAGGTGAACAAAGGAACATATGAGAAGAATCGATCCTCAAACCAGTATATAGTAATTATATAGGATGGTTTTTTGTGACCAAACTTTTGGTTCCCAGCAAACCGTCCTGCTCTTGGGTGATCCAAGCTCCTGGATTGCCACAAAGAGAAGACGGAAGCGAAACGCTTCGCTTCGTCTCATTTCTGATCAGGTACTCCCCATCGAATTCGACCTGCAACGTTGAGAGCTGCCGAAAAGCTGTGATTCATTGATGAAGCTTTGGAGATATGCCTGGGGCATTACGGCATTTCATCCTGATAAACCTGGCAGCTGCAGAAAAAGCTTCGTTGCGCTGCAGCTTTTCATGAGTCAACGGGGTTCCGGGAAGAGATCAAAGAGGTAGTGTCTTTAAAGGAGGAGGGCTTGTCGGGAGCCCATCAGTCCTGCCACTTTGCAGTTTTCCTTTTTTTTTAAAAGAAGGTTTTTAGTCCAGTCAGGGTTGTATTTCAAGGATGCTCGTTTCAAGCCACCGGGTAGTGACGCCAAATTGAGTTACAGTAGGTGCCCACCATATAGCAGACATCCGGACATTTTGTGTGGTGGTTGTGAAAGATTGTAGCTGTGAGCATGCTCACGGGACTAACTTGCTTGGTTGGCTGTGGACGAGCGTGGTGAAGAACTTGAAGAACGCAATGCTACTCTTTTTATCCTAAAGCTTTGAATGAGGGTGTTGGAGCATCAAACGCCTAGCAACGCCTAGTTTTGGTCGACAGTTGGTAGTTCATTTCTGCGATTTCGGTGACTTGTCAAAGTTCCGAACAACATATGCTCGCATATGGTTGATGCTGGAACAAGGGGACAGCAATACAAATGCTTCCAGCATATGGTTGAGCATATGGTTGATGCCCCCTTGTTCCAGCATCAACCTCGTCCCCTTGTCCGGTCGCACCCAGGCCGTCGCTCGCAGCCCGGGCGACCCGGGACGGTTCGATGCCGGCTGAAGACGAAGACCGCGACCGCTCGTCTTCGAAGGTCTGGGTCTCTTCAACACGGGCTTAGAGAAGGTCACTGACATGCAGACCTGCAAGAATGCCTGCCCGTGAACCTGGACCTGCCTGGGGATGGGGCGATTGTTTGGGGTGAAAAGGTCAACATGGATCAAGCATGATCAAGCACAAGGCCAGTGGTAGCACAGTTTTTCTCTCAGGTGCCCAGCACCCCAGCTGCTAGGGGCTTCAAGGTTTATCAAGAGAAGAGCAACGTGGGGCAGGGGGGAGTCTATCAACTTGCAGTTGCCACTCCCAAGCACCAACGATCGGTGTGATCCGTGTGATCCAGTGATGGGGTATCCGCTGGACTGGTGGCAGCAGAACGGATCTTTTGGTTTGGATGAAGGATCCAATCCCTAGTTTTGTGACTTTCACCAGAGGCTCTTCAGCAGTTCCTCGAACCAAGACTGGGTAGGTCTTCTGTAGGAGGAGAGACACAGAGAATTCTAGAGTATCAGAGTGGTTTCCTCTGTTCCACGGTTTCCGGCCAGTCCTTGACGCCTAGGCGTGGGGGACCCTCGCTGCAGCGTGTGGCAGTTCAACATCAATGACAACCAGCCCTCGTCGGGGCCATGGATTTTTTCTTTGTTTAGGGAAAGGCACCAGTTGCACCAGGACTCCAAAGCAGAGTTTGAGCACTTGGCGCAACTCATGTGCATTGACTTGGGGAAGATCTTGGCTATGGCCCATCTGTTGGCGTTGGATTCTGGAGGCTTTTGTTGGCGTTGGATTCTGGAGGCTTTTTGCATTTTTGTTGCCCACCAACAAGACCATGTTCAGAACTCTCAGGTTTCTGCGCTCTCTTTTTGTCGCCCAGAAGACCCATCCTTTCCTGGGACACACCTGGGCCACACCCGGTCCCAACAGGGGTCGTTCGACCGAACGACCGAACCGCTCGACCGAACGGGACGCACGTGGATCAACAGACCAACGAAGCCTCGAAAATAGACCCCATGATGGCGGAAAGTGGTGGCAGCATCGAACATATCAAGTACACCAAAAACATCAAAAATCACACATCAAGCGAAAGGTCATTTGGACATCAATCACATGCAATGAAAGGATCTTTGAACATGAGCTACAATGCTACAAGCATCTTTTGAGGCAGACAGACAGCATGTGCCACGAGTCACATGAAAGCTGGCAAGAGCCAGGCTGATGCCATCTTGGCGGTTCTTGTGGAACTCTTCGACCTGAAACCCAAGGTGATTCTGCTACTGGGAGATCCTACCAGATTCTTGTAGGACGCCTCTGAAATTGAGACGCCACCCCCACCTTCTAACACTCCAACGATCCAAACCCAGCTTTGCACTCTTGTTCTTGAGACCTAGTTGGAGTTCACTTGTACCTGGAACAAGAGTCCATGCTGCTGCTGTGGAATACCTTTTTGCCTTCACATGTGGCAAAAGCAAGCTCTGTGGTCTCCAGCCTTCCATGATCGCTGCATCTCGCCTCCGGCCATGGCCCGTGCCCTCCACGGGACAACCCTTCCGCGGGAGCCGGGAGCCGTGCGAGCCGTACGGAGCGGCGGCCTCCGCGGCCTACGGAGCGTCGTCGAAGAGCTGGATAGCGTGGTGCGCGGCCGCTGGGGGCTTGGCGCGCGGCGGGTTACCGCGCGCGGTGGCCACGGCCGCGCGCCCTGCAGAGGCTGAAGGGAAATTGGAGGCTGTGGCTTTGATGGCTGGGAGGTCATCTCAAGCTCCCCCACCGGTTGACATCCGTACTTGGAGTTTTTCTGTTCATTTGATCCGGGGTCAACTAACTAGGGTGCCCAGGTGCCATGACCCACTGCCATATTTGATGCGTGCAGAACTTACCTTGCCTCTTGCCTCAATGAAGACCATAGTGGAAGATCAATGAACCATGGAAGATCATCACAACTATTTGATTTGATTTGAACCATTCACTATTTGATTTGGTCGAAGATCAATGAAGACCATAGGTTGTTGAAATGCAAACAACGTCCAGTGTGGTAATGGTCACAGGGCAACATGGACCCTGACTGGTTCTTGTACTTGGGATGATCATCACACCCCTCTCTTCATCCAAGAGGTCAACGACGAAGTGGAACGCTTGCGGGAGTTGGCACGCGTGCCGGACCCTGGGGGACGTGCTGGTGGCCTGAATTGGGTGCTAAAGAAGTCAAGACACAGAATGGCGTGAGTACACCACACAAGCCTTAAGCATCATCCAACCCCAAACGATCCCATCGGACTGGGAAGAGTTACAGTACATATCATCTCTACCGTACCCCATGAAAATGACCCAGCCATGTAAGCTCCGACAAGCACATCACATGGAAGTGGCAAACCTCCTGTTTGTAGCGGAAAGTAGTCTTTCAAGAGACCATTGTCCAGGTCCATCTTATTGGTGAGTCAGAGTGCAGCTCGAAATCACAGTTCACGAAATCATCCAAGAATGAGAACATGACCTCGATGAGTATACGACTCACATCGCTCTAGATGCAAGATTGAAGTTGGCCGCATCGGCCACCCAAAGACCTCGATAAATCCATCAGAACCCTTCAACATCATTCAACTAACTGTATCATGATCCCCCAATAGATGACCGTGGCACGGTTTCCAGTACATTTTCCACGTGGTTTATGCACTTCCATTTGTTTGTGGCTTTGTGAGATGTATCGGGTCATTCTTCGTCAATCCATGCGTTCCACACATCGGTCAAGGGATCGGTCTATCATTGGGATGCGGTATTGCAGTGAACAACTTGCTCGTGGAAGAAGAACATCTCAATCAATTCCAAGAAATCATTGGATCAAGTACTTCAAGGTATAAGTTCACTGCCTCGGGTTTGTCCTGGTCCCAGCTGAAGTCTTTGTTTTTGCTAGGTTCAGGCGCCATCCTTTTGTGGATGGGTTCTTGTACATCAACGTACATCCGAAGCGCGGTCCTGATCGTTTTATGAAACCACTCATAGCACATTTCCGCACCTGCCACTTTTCGTGGATTCAGGGCGAGACGCTGACGAACAATCATTGAAGTCGAAGACAAAACCATGGACCTGATGAACTATTCGCTTCGTGCTTCTTCCATGATGCCCAAGCACATGACCCTCCATATTTGCCTTCACCATTACCATGCAAGCGGTGCGTGGACGGTATGAGCGGAACGATCACAAGAGTGGAGGAGGGTGAACACTACAGTGCTGGTGGATGTATGTCAATGTATGTTCACAACAAACAGTTTGTTGTTGTTTTGTATTTTTGTGAATTTTCCAGGCGGATTGTATCGCACATGAGCCTTCACAAGGTGCGCACTCCACTAATCTACGGCATTTTGGGGCTTCTATTTTAGAGACCTTGAAACATGTTTGTGGAACTCCACGTTTGTCTTCGATCGGCGCCTTAAGTTGTGAGGACACCGACTTTGAATTGGAGTCCCTTGGGCACTGCTGGGAGGTGCTGGCCTGAGACTCGAGTTGCTGGCCGCAGCTGAGACTCGATTTGCGTTCGCATGGTTTCCTATATATAGATGGAGAAATGGGACACGAATCTCGTGGTGATTTATGTGAATGAGTGGTGATATCTTCCAGCAAGGCCACACCCCACGAATCGCTGCACCAAGCGCTGTCATGGCTGTCGAGCTACTGAGGATTACTTCCAGCTACGGTGCTTTACCCCGCACAACCGCGCGGCGAGCAGCTGCGCCTTGTCCGTGCACCCTGGCTGGGAGACCGGGTCAGGGCCAGGGCAATGCCAACTCCCTGCGCTTCATTTCCAGGATGCTTTTGTGAGACTCTTTGAATCGGTCCAATTGATTTTCGGTCATTTTTGATTTGCAGCAGCTTCTTTGGATCTGTTCTGCTGCCCCAGTGAGACACTTTCTGATTGAAGACCTCCAGGGCTTTCAAGCTGAGTGAGGACCCTCTTTAACCTCGTTTCCACTCCCAGCACAGCTGGTCTTTAGATCCGATCAAGCTGGACAACCTCAACATTTAAAAGGTGAACCATGTGTAGTTTTGCCCAGGCAGTGTGCGTTCGAACCATTCGCACCATTTGTGTTTTGTAGGTCCTCATTGAAGCCAAGGCGAGCTTCTGATCCACGCCCATGAGGTTTATTATTGTTTCCAAGTGCAGGCCGATGCCGTGTGAAGGAGCACTGTCTAAAAACAAGGTACTGTATGTTTTGTTGATCACGTACTTCGCGAGTTTTCCGGTCCAGGACATAGCAACCCCCCCAAAAAAGAACCACTCAAGAAACTGACCAAGCATCTCTTCCAGGTGCCAACAAGTCCTTTTCCATCCTCGCGAAGCTCTCGCTTTGTGACCTTCGGGGGTCTCCAGGGTCTTCCTCTCGCTTCGAACATCCTCGTCCGCCGCAGCAGGCCTCTGACGATTCTGCAGGCCGCTCGCTGCTCCGGCGCGCGGCTGTCGCGAGCTGACAGCGGAGTGCGAGTGGACCTGGTGGGGAGCCGGAGACGTGGTTCAAAACCAGTGAGTTCCGGGAAGCTACTAGGGGCTCCTGGCCTTACTACTAGGAGCATACTACTAGTAACAAGAAGCTACTAGGGACAGGTGTGGTTTTTGGAACATTTCGTGAGAGTGGAGTGAAAAGGGGTCTGTCTTAAGGTTCCCTGATTGACCTGGTGCAGGTCCGTCGCGGGGTGGACTTTTCGTGACGTAACCGGTCCTGGTCCCGGTCCTCGGATGGTCTCCCGGACCAGGAGACGAGGGTGGCGCGAGTGATTTACAGGAAGTACCACATTTCACCCAAGCAATCACAGAAAGTGTCATGAACTTGCCCTAGCCACCGAAGGGCCAAGCTGTTCAAGAGCATCCTTCTGATGGTCACATGTTTCATTCAAAATGTGAGCACTCGCAAACCAGCCTCCATTGTCCCAAAGAAAGGCGACTGGACTGCATGGACTGCAGGTGGGAAGCGTGGCGTGTATTCCTTGTGACAAGAAACCCCCCTTCATTGGACTCCGTTGGTTCAGCAGGATCCAGGAATGCCCAGTCGCCCAGCGTATTCTCTTTGCACCAAGGAGATTGGAGCTGGGTGAGATTCAACTCCTCTATCTGGAGGGGAGGGGGGGCAGGTCCGTCCATCTGGTTGGGCTGCACGGGAGTGGCTTTCATGCGGTGTCGTGGCCGTCAGTTGCTGAGTCAGTTTGAGTCAGTCTCATTTGGGTGTGGCGAACTTTCACCATATTCCCCCCAAAACAAACACGAAAGTGGACACATGGGCTCCAGTTCCCAAGGTGTTTCTTCCACTTTGCATGTCTTTTTTCCACTTGGAATGGGTGCCCAGTTCCTTCCGTGCCTTGACTCGTCCTGGAGGAGTTGGGCCGAGCCTTTGCCTCAGTGGATCTCCGCCTTGTGGGACCGGAGCTGCCGGAGAAGCTGCCAGGCGACGAAGGGGACGGAGGCATTGGGAGGCGAGGCTTTTGGAGGCTTTTTTTTCTCCTGGGGCGAACAAATCACGCAGAGAGAGAGAGAGAGAGAAAGTCACTCACTGGCTAGCCAGCTCACTAGCAGATGACGGAACAAAAAGCTGGGTTCGACGGAAGTTCTGAGAAGCGCTCAACGAGAAGAAGGCTCCTTTCTGACTTTTTGTTGGTTCACCAGACTCCGTGGTAAATTTGTGTGAGAAACTCTGCCTACTTCTGAGGTGAGGGCCTTTGGATGGAGAACGTGCGGCTGTCCTTTCACAGGACCACGAGTGTTCCCACACCTTCAATCTACAGTTACAGCGAATAACAGAACTCCAATTCCAAACCGACTCAAACCACCTAGATCGGTCAAATACTGTAACGCTAGAGCCAATGGGTAGCTTCCGGATGTGGAACGCGCTTTTATCCATGTACTTGGACTGCCTCAATAGCACTCCTGCCTCGATTCTCTCGGCGGAATCTGATCTTGTGATGAACCGAGTTTTTTCACCCGACTAGGATGAACCAGGCAATCTGGCTAGTTTGTTTAGGCAGGGCATGAGGCCCATTAGGCTGGTCCCATGTCTTTTGATAGCCAGAGGACCCTCTACCAGGACTTCCTGAAGGTACAGAGTCCGCCTGATTTGGCCGTGGCCTTCCATGCAGGCAGGGTCCCGGCTTCCTTTTAGTAGGAACATGTAGGAACATATGGTCCAGTAACAGTAGTTGCAAAACACCCCACAAGGCAGGACATCAAGACTTTGGGCTGGGTATTTGCTCCAGGTTTTCGACCGCCTTTTGTGCATTTGCCATCCCCGATTACAGGAATCGGACGCATCCGTGCAAAAAGAAGACCGCCAGTCCATGGCGTTTTTACTTCTCGAATGCCTTCGGTGGTGATGCTTTGACCTTCAGCTTTCCATTTCCCCCAGGACTGCCCACCTGTTGATTGCGGTTCTCGGATACAGAACGAACTCTGCGTTCTCGGCTGCCCGCTTTGCTGTACAAGCAAAAACGGCCTGATAGACGATGATGGTGGTGGTGGTGCATCAGACTCTTTTTTGTCAATCATGAGTTTTTTGTGCATTTCCATGCTGACCAACAAAGCTAAAGAAACCACCGGGTCATGGCAACATCCTACAGATCCTGGATGAGTCATTTCCACACATTCCACTATTGTTCAAAATCTTGGTCCACTGCGCAACACCCGCAACCAACCTTGCACACAGCAGAGGTGTTGGTCCTCCATTTTCTGCCCAGGCATTCACGAGTATGTGCCTTGGCGAACGAATTGTAAGTGCGCCGAAGGTTGCGTTTTGCTACCAGTCGCAGAGGTTGCGGTCGTCTTCGGAGTCTTCGGGGCTGGGAGGACGTTGTTTGAACTGACAGTAGTTTCATACTCCCTCAAATGCTGAGTCAAACCTAGCTGATCCAAGAAGGCATCATGATCGAAACATATCGAAGCTGTAGAGTGGGTTATGCGAGCTTGCTGGAGGACACAGGTGAAGCAGAAGGAAGCCATTTGGAATCTGGACCTGCTGCCTCAGTGAATTCATCACCCCAAATCGGAGATTTCTTTATCAGGTCCTGAGATAAGAAGTTTCTGATTGGTTAGGGGATTGGCCTCCCACAAGTCCAGTCCTGAGATCTTTGCATCATCTTGCCCTGATTTTGCTGGTGCATCAAATCGAGGGGGAAAACACATGTTGCAGAAAAGTCGTTTGCCCGTGTTGTATCCGGCTTTTTCTCCACTTTTCTGCAACATGTGCCATCTGGGGGTTACGGTGAACCCGCGAGAAGTCGATGTACTTTTGGAATGATGAAGGAATCACCAGGACTGACTTCCTTGATTCTTCCCAATTTAAAGCAACTTTCTACCAGAAGACCGACTGTTTGCATCAAACCACTCTAGACTATATATATTAGCTCTTTCCAGAAGATATGTGGGCTATAGTTTCTAGTAGAGAGGGCACGTCTATGACAATGGCTACTGGCGACGATCTATGGCGATGACGACGATGTGCTTTCCATGTGACGACGACTCAGCATCAGATTGGCGACAAGACGACGGCACGTTGATGACAAGTGGCGACGATGACGATGCCTTAGCGACGACGACGACGACGATGACAGTTTGATGGCGACGACGACGACGACAGTTTGTGGCGACGACGACGACGACAGTTTGTGGCGACGACGACGACAATTAATAACAAGAAACCTTTGGGCAGCTGATGTGCTGTGATTCAAGTTTGTGGTTCAGGTTTTGATTCGAGATGCTTTGCAATTGGCTTTGCAATGAATACAGTATACATTTTGTGTTGGACTCTTGTCATTCTATGAGATCGATCAGTTCAAAGCTATGGCTTTGGCTTGTGAATAAAGCTTGGCTCGACTGAGATTGGACAGGTCACGGCAACAAGTGATTTGAACTGGTGGTTCGGCTGTTAGTTGAACTGCAAAACATGTATGTGAACCAAAAGGGAATCTGTGATGGGGATACCTAGAGGTTGCGGCCAGGTTGAAGAATAAACAATGTATATATGTAAATGTAAGTTATATTTTTTGTTCAGTCTAGTCAGAGCAGACCAAGCCATGGTGGTGAATGCACGATGGTGGACTGCAAGAATAGCTCGCATAGGACACCTGGATGCACTGAACTTCAGGGCGCAAAACATGATTAATTATTTATGATTGATCTCAAAGCCAATCTATGTTTCTTTCCTGCATGGCCAGCACATAACGTTGACCTTTTTAACTTCAGGAAAAAAAGCAAAGAAGACCTGTATGAAGTATCAGCTTACCAGCAAAAGAGTCAGGCGCACAACCCTTTTCTGTTTGTCTGCATTTGTGTTTAAATGTTGTTCTGGAGGAAACCATCTATGAAGGCAATGGCAATGGCAATGAATCAATAAAACTAGTTTTGATTGTGTTTTTTGTTGAGGTGAATTTCTGTGCAATGAATGAACCATGGTTTGTTTTTTTTGTTTTGTTTAAGTGTTCTTTGTCCTTTGTTGTTTTTTGGAGGAATGTTGTGATGACTTTCGAGAACAACCATGCAGTGAGAATCTCCGATGTTGCTACCAGCAAACGTGGTGTTGGAAAAGGAGGATCTCGGAAGTGGCTTCCATCAGCTTTGCTTAGAGCAGCGCTATTTGTTTGCATTTGATTTCCACAACCTCATCTGATTATTGTTTGGAGATGTTATGTTTGATGAGCGAACATTTCTAGCGTGTGATCAGTGATGTGATGTGTGCTTAGCGCATGATGCCACATAGTCACATAGCTGAGGTTTGGTCATTCTTGTCAATCTGTGATTCAGGATATCTCTTTGTGTGCACTCTGTTGGAAGATGTGTAAAAGTATGTGATTATGTGATGTGTCAGTGATAGTGATAGCCTCTCGCCAAGGTTTGGTTATTCTTGTCATTCTGTGATTCAGGACACGTCTCCGTGTGCATTCTCCTTGAATAGCATTGCATATTGGATGCGGGCATCTCCTGGACATGTAGGGCGAGTATCTCCACTGAAGACGTTTGAGATACTCAATACAACCACTATTGTTTGACAGTGACACAATACAATACATACTACATTGTCGCTGAGGTTCGCAATATGATGGCACACATATTCAGCTGCTGCCAAAAGAAATATGCACAATCTTTGATGGAGGCAAACACCTTTAAGGAACCAGAAGTACAGGCACTAGACTTGGCTAGGCTATGGTACAATATTTATATAACTTTACTATTCCTAATACTAATACTGATTATAAACATATTACTATAATTTATATTACAGTATTGTCATTGTTGTTTTTATATATGTTGTTTGCCAAGTGAATGAGGATCATCAACAGTTTGATGTGCTGAACGTGTACTGTGAATAGCAGTACAGGGACCAGACTTGTTCTTTTGTTTCTGCCAGGTGAATGGGAATCATCGACAGTTTGATGTGCTGAAAGTACACTGTGAGTTTGATGAGACGCAAGCAGAGCAAATGGTAGATTTTGGGATTGTCCGCGGGAAGGGCTCATATCCTATCTTGGTGTCTTGTTTGCAGATTTGCAGTTGAGTTGTGAATTGTCGACGTTGCAGTCCTGCATGGCAGTAGCAGGTGTTTTCTATTGATTCATCACATGGATCAAAGGTTCAACGGCTGACTATTGTTACATCCAAGCACGAGAGTCACCAGCTGGAGTTTGCTTCTCAGGTGGTTGCGTAACCATAACTGTATCGAATATCGCAAGTGATTTACGAAAAGTTAACTGGCCATTTGTTTTGGCGGTCTAGCACAACAAACATGTTACATGAGTTTTCTTTTAAATCATAGATATTGTGATGAGGCATACTCCGATGATATGTCATCCAGTTACGCTTCGCAATACAACTGCTGGTGAAATATGGCATGGGATGATCAAAGGACAACCATGTTCACCTATGAGCAGCTTTCCTGATTTGCTTTGCCTTACCAAGCTTTGGTGAATAGTGTACCTTGGTGCCTTGATCTTAGGATGGGCAGATGCGGCTGAAAGCTTTATCTTGGGATTGACTTCAGATTTTGCAAGAAGCAACACAAAGCTTACTAAATTTCTTTCGTGCAATATGATGGACAATGGCTACTTGATACACCACTGGTGTTGCGCGCATCTTGGCAGGTAGTCGCAGCATAGGCACTGGTCATGGAAACAACTTGCACTGTCTATGTATCATTTGTGTCAGGCACGAAGCAAACCATTGTGTTGAAGCAATCTGGAGGGGACTGGGCATCAACCAAATGTTACTTGTCTGGCCTATACTTATAGTAGTCTATAGTCTTAGTATACAAGCTAACATGACAACATAACACAACAACTTAACAACTTAACTGATTACAAGCGTGCTCATTGTGTGTATTGCTGCACACAAGAACTCAGTGTGACTAGCGCACAAAGGTTTTGTGCTGCCAGAGTATTGCATTCTGGAATTACATTCCTTGACCTGGCTATCCATATTAGTCAATACCTGCAGAAGCACATGGTGGTGGTCTATGGTCAGGAGCGAATTAGCTGCATATTGGAGCTATGGGTGTAAGCCTACTATGAACCAGAGTTTGTTTGATGAGTTTCTAGTTGCCGAGGCCTCCCAGAGATGCCCAAAAATATTCAACGGCTGTAATCAACATGGCGCTTCCTTTTCTTCATGTGGTTGAGGACCTTGAAGCTCAGGAGAACCATGTTCATGAAAAAATCAGGTGGCTTCAAATCATTTTCAACGGGTCTTGGCAGTCGACGACGCCTATTCACTATTGTGGCCTTGCTTGCCCGTGTGGTGCTTCTTCACCAGAAGAAGTAAGGCACATGGCTCAGAAGATTTTTTGTGGATTTATTCTATCTTCCAGGCCACCTATCCCAGCACTTGCGAAATGGGCCAAGTGCGGCTTAACAGCTCGTTGGTTCTTCTTGGCATCTTGTGTTCATTCCTTATTACAAAGAGGCATTGATGAGCTTTATGGTATTTCTTCACGGAACAGTCTTCAATCTGCATGTCAAGAACTTGGACATGAATTATCAGTGTTGGCAAACGACGGCAACACCTCAAGTGACACATCAACTTTGGATGCAGTGTCTGCATTTGCACTGCCAGACCTACCAATACCAAAGATACTTAGAGTGCGTGCATTGAAAGCTGCAAATTGGCTTCTTTCTGAACATGCAGTTGCTGATTTGGCTGTTGCCATAGCTGCCACTGAGCCAGCAGAATCTATTGTGGAATGGTTGTTTAGAGAACAACACGAATCTTGGTCTTGATTGCGCATATATGGTTTGTTTTAGTATTCTGACATGTTGGTGTCACACACACACTGTTTGGAAGTTGTTCTTACTTAAACCATGAGTTGCAGTTTGGTTGGTTGCCATTCTTCAATTTCTTAGGACAATGCATGGCTGTCTCAAGATCCAACCAAACGCACTTTGGTCAACCTGGTGTCCAAAGAACATTCTCCAGCTGTACATGTGCTACACATCTATTGCGAGTCGATTCAATCTCAGCCAGCCTTTGCATGGCTGGCATTGGACGGTGCCTTTGCCTAGTCTATGCTGGACTTGCTGGTGTGCAATTACGAGTGGTGTTAAGAGCAGTGCTAGTATGTGATGGTCTGTGATCAGTGACTAGTAAGTAATTGAAAAAACACAATTTATAGTTAAGTTATAGTCATAGCTAGCCATAGCTATAGCTAGAGTTGTAAGTTATCTGTTATCGGATACAAGTTATGAGTTATGCGATTATCAGTTGTGACTGTATTGTTTGAGTTTTAAGTAGACAGGAATAGTGGTGTATTGATGAGTCAAAGCCATGAGTAGACAAGATGTGGCTTTGTGTGTACTCAGGTCTCAAGGGAAGTGGGTTCGATAGCAACTATGATGCTGGGCATGATGTGGATAGCAGTTCATTGTACAAGTTGCACTTCTCTGTGCTTGCCGTAGTTGCCGAAGTGCACCACCGTTTCTGGGTTCCTTACACATGTTACCCATGGGTGCTGGCTAAACTGGTAGACACACGAGCAGACCGTTCTGATCTTGTCTCTCAGTTGCATGACAGCAATGCAAATTTAACTGTTGACATAGGTTAGTTTGTTGCTCAGATGTAAATATGATTGTTAAACATGATTATATAATTATATGCTTTTAAATATACATATGCATAGGCTGTAGGCAAAGACACAATATGCAAGCCAGAGCAGTCATTGTAATTGATTTGGCAGTTAAATTAGCTATGGTTATGCTATATTATGTATCATTTTGACTGATAGTACATAGCTTGGCAATAGAATACATGTAAATTGTGTTTCCTAGGAAGATGTGGCCAAACAATTTGCATCCAAGCGATCTTGCTGCTTGGACATTGGGTTCAGCCAGAAGCTGCAAAGCAGATTGAAGTCCAATGGCAGTTGGGAAGACATGCTTTCTGGAGGAGCTCTTCATCCAACAGTGCAAGTCATGAGCATGCAAAAGGTCATCAATATTGAAGTGGAGGACAATTTCAGCAGAGCAGCGCGATACCGTTCAACAACTCAGGGTGTTTTGTCTTCAATGTAGTTCTTTTTCTATCAACTGATGTGAACGTGTATGATTAAGTTTAGATTCCTAAGTTGCGTGTCAAAAAAATGCAGCGACTATGATGCTGATATAATTCAGTGACAGTAAATAATTACAAGAACATGTGTTCATTGATGTTTTTGATATATTGCTGATACATATAATTGTTATAAAGTTATAAGTTATAATATATTGTTATTCTAATGAGAATGTGAATAATCATTGTGTGTTTCTTGAACAAACTAATGAGGAAGAGGATGCTTTGAAAGCGGCGCAGCTGCCAAACATGTATTAGCAGAGCTCAAGGTTGCTCATACCAAAGCTTGCAGAACTGATTGGCCAACACAGCGAAAGGGGCGCAAACGACTCAAGGTCAAGGCGTTAGATCCTCCTGAGCTCATCAAGACACATTCGACAAGGTTGAGCTATTTGGATAATCCACCAGACTTGCAGTTGACAGCTGCAAAGCAATCAACTGTGTTGCCAATTTGCAACATCTGGGACGATTCGGCTGAGAGTAGTGTTTCGAGTGAGCTACTTCAGTTGGCTGTTGACGCTGAAAGACTAGACAGTGATAGTTGTGCAAATTGGACTTCCATTTCCAGTGAGCTGGTGGTGCATCCTGAATCCCAAACACAATCCACGAAAAGGGTCAATGGATGGCTTGTCTTTTGGAAGGCTAAGGAAAGTCAATCCATCATCCAGCCAGGAGAGACTCTGGGCGAACGCAGAAAGAGAATTTTGAAGCAGGCTCAGGAAGAGTGGCAGGCATCTAGTCTGCGCTATGAATGCATGTCTGTTTGTCTCTCTGTCTGTCTGTGTCTAGGTAGGCAGGCAGGTAGGTATGGATGCTTGTATACATTGTGTACACATTCATATGCATATATGTGTAGTTGTGGTTCTGTGTGTGTGTAACGTTGGCCGCTAAGCCTCTATTTCATCAGTTTTGATACATTTTGTTTGGAAAACACAGAAACACAGACTATGTAACAATGTAGAGGATGCCGGGCCACATGTAGATCCCTTGTTTTGTTGTTCTGTAGCTACTAGGAATATCTACTAATAATATGATATTTTGTCAGCAGTTAGTCAGAATCATAGTTTAAGTTTTAAGTCAAAATCATAGTCTCAGACCACAATTCTAGCTATCATTTAGTAATGATAAATGATTAAGACTAATGAGTCAAAGACAACTCATGACTCATGACCATCACTTAACTAAGACTCTATGATGACTCCTACTGCTTTGTTTGGAAAGCTGGCTGCTTCGGAAACCATGCTTTGTCAGTACTACGACTACTATTACTACTACTTCTACTACTACTACTACTACTACTACTACTACTATCACTACCACTGCCACTACCACTAACACGACGACGACTACTACTACTACCACCACAACGACGATGACTACTACTACTACTACTACTACTACAGCCAATGACCACTACTATCGCAAATGGTTCATGGCATTGAGTGTACAGAGCCAAAGCATGGAATTACCCCTTCAACGCCATTGGACTGCAAGCACATGTGTGGTTTCGCAACCGTCTATGAAGATGCGGAGTAGGAGGATTGGGAGGAACATGAAGATTGGCAGCATGCGTCTGGTAGAGCCTAAAAGCAGTATTCTGATTGCTGATTGTCAGCAGCGTTCTGTAGTGTTGCCAGCGGCCTGCGAATGTTATTGCTTTCTTGAGGCGGCACTTGCCTATAAAAAGCAAACAATAAGCAACATAAAGGACAAACACATGTACTGTATGTCAGTGTATAAGCACATGTACATATGTATGCAAAGCTTTGGACTTTGTTTGTCTGTCTTTCTGTCTGATGTATGTAAGTATGTATGTGCATGCATGTCTTCCATACTCAATAGCTTGTATTGGTTTGCTGTTCCAAGTGTCAATGCCGGATCATTGTTTAGGTGTTGCATTCCAAAGTGTTGCTGAAGAACACCAATCGCAACTCTAATGAAATAAATCAACAGAGCACTATTAGCAAGTCTGTCTTCTGAAGCATCTATACCTTGTTTAAGTTCCAATTTTTGGGGAGGTTAGCTGTGGAAAACAGTCAAATAAAGGTCAACCACCAGAAGGACTAAATCAGTCTAGGGCTGAGGGAGGGCAAGCTAACTGTCTGTTCAGGGCAGCAATCATAGTATGATTATATAATTACATGGTTTTATGATTATTAATGCTTGCTATCTCAGGGATTCAAGACCAGTGTTTGCTGAGTCAGCAAGTAAAGAACATATCCATATCACCATACTCTAAACACACAGAGTCACGCAACAATAGGTGTTTGCAACGCACACACACATACTGGCGCCGCTGAAAATTATTACTACATCGTAAATCGATTGCTTGTGCAGCCGAGCCCTTTCTTAGCAAGAAGATCTAAGGCGGATCCTATGATACGTGAGATATATTCATTTCGGGCAAAGAGATTGAATCAAGAGCAGAAGGCAGACATTGATGATCAGTCGCAACGTACGCTTAAAGTCAATGACAACAACAATAGGGTGATTGGTGTTGGTTTGCAAGGAGTGGGAGATGGAGAATATCCTATTTCCAAGCAGCTTTTGACTATGTGTTCCAAACAGAAGGACTTTGTGAAGAAGTGCAGCAATGCATGGATACGAGATACAATGGCTGGACCTCCAGAGAATGTTCCCAAGGTACCTGATGTTTCAACACGCAGAATTCTTTGTCGCGAGAAGTTTTGCTGGTGCTCAGTACGGGAGGGGTTGCATTCACAACAAGTGCAATACACCACAGGCTTGCTGAAAAACATTGTTCGGAGCATACAGAAAAACAGAAACCAAAAGAACATGCAGTCCATCACCGGGGAACATCGTCATCCTTTGCTGTTTGTGAAAGTTCATGGAGGAATTTGGGGCTGGATGGTTGTTAGACCTTCATTCAAGCCGTTGTCACTTACAGGGTGGCACTTGGAGTTTGCTCAACGGGACTGTATGCAGACCACCAACCCATTTGTTGCTACACTGTGCTTTGAGACAGACGTGAACACTGGGAAGAAGATGCCTCGCTTGGAAAGTTTTGAGCAGATTGTAGCCAGAGTGTCTGAGAGGGACATCACTATTATGTACAGAATGTCGTCCTACAGAGTAGGTTGGTGCTCTGAAATGTACAAGCTTTCTGTTCAGCCTTCTGAATGGATTACAATGTCAGAAGCAGAAGCTCTTCATCATGGCAACAATGACGATGACGATGATGATGATAGCAATCAAGATGACGATCAAGACGCTATATCAGAGCTGAACGAGGCAACAAAGGTGTTAGGCCAGAACAAGCGAAGCACCTTGGACCCAACACATAAACACACATTTCATAATATCTTTTGTAACTAATTGTTTTGACTACATAATTACATAACATAACATAAGCAGCAATCAGGTTAATACAAAAATATTATACTAACATAACATAAATCTATCAAACTCTTGACTCTTGATGTGTTTATGATTTGTATGGTAACCAACATAGCAATGACAATAAGTTGTCAATTGTTAACATTCAGCCAAGGTGAGAAGAAGGAGATCAAGCCTACGCAGGAAGATGAACTCATTGCTGATTGGAAAGCATCGAGAGAATGCCAACAAGGCCAGAGGACACGATTTGAGGGAAGCTCTACATCGAGACAGAAAGCATCGTCTAGAACATCTTCGTCAAATCCGAATAAAGCATCGTCCAAAGCAGCTTCAGCAGATCCACATCCATCTTCCTCATCATCACAGCACCAAACATCAAGCGCTGTAGCTCTTCTTTGAACGTGCATCACCATATATGTTACAAGTCACACGTTTGCATCATATATAAGCCACACATATTCTGAATTGAATAGACTATACCAAATCATTTCATATCATTTCATATTGAAACATATCATGTCATATCATATTATACAGGAGTGTGTGATCACTACAAGTAACCAGAACAACTAAGGCACATGATGCTGAAGCACCTCTTCATGCGAGCGCAATATCAGACAAGCCCTATATGAAGGACAACAAAGGATATGTATGGGCAATGCGCAGTGATGACACAAAGGACTGTTTGATTGGTGCATGGACTCATCTGATGATTAATTGTTTGTAATTGATGGTTTTTTCCAGTGTTCAGAGTGTGTTTGTTTTGTTGTATTGTGATGGCTTTGTTAACCGAGGTCGCATAGTGGAAATGAACTACACGGAGCCATCAAAGCATTCTGTGAAATGTGAGTGTAAAAGCCACAAGAAATGTGTTGTGTGGAGGCAGCTAAAGAACCTTCCAGCCAACGCTGAACAAAGGCTTCTGGATTGGCTTTGGCTGGGACACACAACCTGTAAAGGTGATGCGAATTCAGCACGGCACCAGCAACTGCTTCAGTCAATGTTGCAGTGACTGGTGTGGATGCATGCAGGGGCATGAAGGAAGTGAGGGGTCTCAACATAGCAAAACAGAGACAGTGCAGCTGCATGGTTTGTAAATCATGGAACCACACAGAGACACAAATATGTACATGAACTCATACATTGTACCCACATCATACATTGTACCCACAGATGTGTACATGACTCTGACACTCTGACTCTCATATCATATAGTATCCACACTTTGTCCTAACATTGACACAACTGTCAGCGCACTGTTGTCACCCCTGTCAGCACTGCCGTCGCCACTGTCGTCGCCACTGTCGTCCCCACTGTCGTCACCACTGTCGTCACCACTAGTCACATTGTCATAGTCTAGGGTTTATATAGAAACCCTAGCTAGGGTTTCTATATAAACCCTAGACTATGACGATGGCGACAACACAATGATGACAATGACGACAAACAACACGACAATGACGACAACAAGTGCCGACAATGTCAATAGCCCTGACGACAACACAACCACCCACCATGCCAACCACATGTTGCAGCCAGTGACACATATGTTCTGCAGCTGTTTCAGTGTGTGAGTTTGTTAGGGTAATTAATGCCTGGGTCGGTGGCAGCAAGTATGTGTGAAGAGCGTCCGGGCATATCTCCAGATCTTGGGCTTCCGGAGTCCTATGTGGCTGTCAAATGCCAGTTCTGTGGACATTGGTCTTCTGACCTGTGCCCGTGGACTTTGTCAGGGAATGACAAAGCAAAGTGGTTTCCAGTATGGCCATGGGGTGACGGGTCTAAAGAACAACCTGCTGGACTTACATGTCGTGTTTGCATTGTGGTGCCTTGTATGCATATCACAAGCTGTGTAATATGTGATGTGATATAATTCATATGATGTGATGTGACACTATGAATGAGGTGCACGATGCTGGTGGATGGAAAGAAGAAGTGGGGAATCTCAAAAAATGCAAGGCTCTATTTCTGAAGGATCCAGCGAGGCAACATGCGTGTTGCTCTCAGACAGACATGTGTTTGGAAAAAAATGTTACAAACAGAACAATCATGTGTGTATCGATGGTTAGTCTCAGGTGGCAAGAGCAAGCCAAAAAAATTGGTGAACCTCAAGATTGCTGATCCCTCTGTGCGTATCAGGAATCCGGATCAGCTTGGGCCGCGTACGTGACTAGTCTAAACACAAATGTATTATTATTACATGGTTCATCGGTCTATTCACTGGCACCCCTGGCACCCTAGGTTGGTCACTGTGGAGAAGGCTCAGGTCAGACGACTACAGAAGGCTTTCAACTACTATGTGGAACTTGGTGTCTACACCGAGACAACAAGGGCACAACCAATTCCTGACAGCATCTCATATCAGGAGATTGATGGCAAGGTCGTCCCATGTGTATTGTGCGCAGGTAGTACTTGGAGGGATGCTTTTGAGAACGGTATGCCTGGTGTCTACAGAGTTGTTGATGAAACAACATCAGCAGTCACAAAGACTAGCCATGTCAACGACCCTGAGTTGGACCTTGAACCTGTTGACAAGATCTTTGACAGGATGAGAGCCACAATCTTTGGAGAGCCTGAGTCTTCAGTGAACAGACTTGATGCGCTGTTGGATAGCACATCAATGCCCGTAGCACAGCAAACAACAAGTCCAAAGGTACCAGCGATCCCTGAGCAGCCAAAAGATGTTCCAATGGACAAGGCTGACAAGTCACCCTGGGCTTCTTTTCGCGTGCGACCAGAGCAGCCACAACAAGCATTAGCAGCAAAAGCAAAAGCCAAACAGAATGCAAAGCGCAAACCAAAGGAGGTCAAGGAAAACAAGGAAAGCGCTGAGCCCACCACTGAAAACAAGGAGCCTAAACGGCGCAAGAAGGACTCAACACCAGCAACAGCATCGTGGATCAACTTGGACCCCACTGCGGTGTCTGTGCCTACACCAGCTTCAGTACCTAATTCAGGTCCAGCTCGTGTGAAAACAGAAGCATCAACAAGTGATGATTCTAAGTTATCAAATCAATACTATTTGAGTTTTGGACAATTTGACATAACATGATATGACTCAGGACTTATGGCTTGATCTGTTCATGTAACCTTTCCTGTTTTTCTTAAGGACACGGTCCAAGTTTCTGCTGCAGATCAATCTCATTATCTCAAGCTGAAGAATGATATTTCTACAGCACTATCAGCAGAACTGGAAGCCATTGGAAACAACACTGCCACATCAAAAGATAAGAGCAGTGCATTGTCCAAGCTTCTTGATAATGTTGCTTGGGCTTGCATACTGAAACATTTAATTCAATAATATGTGTTTGAGTTATTCAGTCATTAATGACTCAATGACTACACTACATGTCAACATACAACTGAGGTTCGAAGCCACAGACGCAACCTGAACCGCCGAAACAACACTCCGGCCATTCTGGTTACACAGTGCAATGATCTGGAGCAGGTGTTGAAAGATGCACAAGCATTGAAAAAGCTTATGGTATCATCAACAGGTGTCTTCTCTGGTGATGATGCAATGCTTTTTGTGCATACCTTTGTCACTTGACTGTGAACTGTGAATAATATTTTTTTTGGGCTTTAGTGTCACTTTGCAGTCTCTGTGTCTAGGTCTATGTTAACTCTAAGTGCTGTCTTGTAATCGAAATTGAATATCCTAAGGAAAAGTTTGGGCTGTCCATCCCATCTCGCTTTATCATGAAAGTGCTGCATGGGGTCATCGTTGATGATCTCCGACTCAAACGTTGGGGTGATATGCTTGGGAAGACATTTCGCTTGGCAGTTCAGCATTCAGACGAGCCACAAACATGGTTGGCACAAGAACTTTCCTTGACGCTGCAAAGACTTCTCAAAGGGATCCAAGTGGACAAGGCTGTATATTGACAAATTTTGTCAAGCAAATTAGTAGATATATAACCATCAGTCACCAGTCAGTAATTTGTAGCCGATACTCATCGCTGAGCATGTGATTCACACATGCATTTGCAGGTGACAGATCTTGCCTGCAAAGAACTTGCACCTCTTGTGGAGTTTGTGGATCACATGATGCAGAACCTCCATATTGACGGCTTGGCAGCTGAGTTCAAGTGCTTGAGTACTATCATGCATTGTGACTCACAACCAGCAGCTTCAACCAAGCAGGCTGTGAATTGTGTGAGATCCGCTACTGCTTCAACTGACTATCAGTTGCTTCCTTCCTTTGAAGGGTTGCAGCTTGGAAAGCAAATCCTTGAGATCGCAGACTCAAAGGCAAATGAACGATCAGTTACACACAAGCATCTTGAGCAAATAGCCACAGTCACAGAGTTGTGTGATAGGCTTAATGCCTTGCACAAAAATGACAATACAAAGATCTACAAGCCCGATGCGCTTGATGACATTGTGAAGGCTGTTGAGTTGCTTGGGGATAGCGAACCAAAGCTTCAGAAGTCTACAGAGAAGGGACCTTGATATTATGGTATTATGTTTAAGCCTAAGCAATTGGTTTGGTGTTTAATTTTTGTTTGTGTTGTTTGCTATAGATCTGCATTATATCGAATTAACTCATATATACTATATCATCATATCGAATCATATCCAAGGATCAGCTGACGGCTTTGATGTCCACCGTTGGAGAAGTCATCAGATGTGCTATTCAGATTTGTGCTGAGCAAGATCTTTGTCCATGGTTGGAATCAGCCTATAGCAGTTTGATCGGAGCAGAACTATTTCCAAAGATACCGACCTTTGACATCATGAGGTTGAGCAAGGCACGCGTGTACACAGTCCAAAAAGGATATCCTGAGTTGAACACATTCATGCTATTCATCGACGAGACCTGCAAACTGACAGGCCTGACTGATGGGTTGAAAAATGCAAGTGTGGAACCAGGTGTGGCCTGCAAGGAGCTTGAAGCTTGGCACGCAAACTGCAAGAAGATCTACTGCTTGGCACCGGCAGTGGAGAGCAAATTGACACCCATTCAGGTCAAGTTGAGTGGCATGGCTGAGCAGTTCTATCGCGACAGCCTCAAGAGGGCTATGTCAAAGACTTCGAAGCTACTTCTTGCAATTGCCAATGCTGATCCACACGCAAAGGTAATATCAGAAGCAGATTTGACGGCAGCTGTGCATGATTGCAACAGTGCGAGTCTACTGGCTACAGGATTTGCCAACTCAGATGACAAGCACTCATCCTTGACAAGCATATCATTGGCAAAACACATGCTTGAGTTCTGCCACAACATGAGCATAAATTCAAGACGGTCAGCTTTATCAAACTTTTCCAACATGGCCAAGGTGTGCAATATCAGCTTTGAAGCAGGTGTGCAATCCACTAGTGTGCAAACTAAGATCATGTACCCAGAGCTTCAGAAGGCACACACTTTGATCTGCGAATCTACTGCTTTGTCTTGGGAACTGTTCATTACACTGCTGGCTGCTTGCATGTCATAAGATGGTGTCAACTTATTTTTTTGTTTTGTTTTTTTGTATTATATATATAATTGGTTACCTTTATGAACACTAAACATCAGCATTGAGGATCGTTGCTTGGACAGTGGACTTACCATGGTGAAGGACCTCGCGTGCAAAATCGAGTCAAAGTTTTCTGACGCTATGGAAAAGGTATCCAAAGTGCTGAAGTCATTGCCAGAGCTAAAACATGACAACCGAGCACAATTCATGGAGATGTGTGGTGTCCAACCGACTGAGAATTTATTGTCTGCATGCAAAGACATTGAGAACACGCTTTCTGACACAAAGAATCTTGGATCAGTGATTGAGGTGCCACCTGAGCTTATTCTAGCTACCTATTCCACAGGATCGAGTATGTTCCGGGATGGTTTGACAGCTGTTGCATCATCAACGTCGTTGCGCATTCTTGCAAGCAAAGCAGCAGCAAAGTGCCTGCCAGATGCCAGGGACAAGTCGAGTCTTGTAAGAACTAGATGGGATAGGTATGGTTTCTCAGTTGTTGATGTTATTGTTTAATTTATGTTTTGTAGTTTGTTAATTTGTCAATACTCAATACATCAATGATCAGGAAGCAAGCTTTGGAGTTTGCCAAGAAGAACTCAGTTGAACTCCCAGGCTTTGTGCAAGCGGAGCTGACAGATTTGGTGACCAAGATCAATGGAAAGAAACCTTCCAAGTAGAGGTCAGATTGCTCTTTCATTCAGCTGTCACAAGAATAGCTGTACCAACTCTCAAACCACTATGTGTGGCCTGTAAGGAGACGTTCAACGGTTGAACGGTTCATGTTGAACAATTCATAATCAGAAACCATACTACTGAATCTAAATATTGAGTTCTTATATGTTATTTGATATCATATCATACAGTATCATACATGTACATTCTGATATTTATTTGCTATGCTGTCTCCATCAGACCACATCAATCCCAAAGCATGTTGATTTGAATTCCATCGTTTCAATAGACCGCTGCATCCTTGGGGCATATGAAGGAGCAGCAAAGAAATCAAAAGCCGCACAGAGAACAAAGAGATAAACAAATCAGTCAATGTGCAAAACATTTCACTTGTGTTCAGATTTATGTGCAAGTGATTTGCTCTCATACTCATGTGTAAATATCAGTAGACTTTTTTTGCTCAATTTGAGATCAGTCAAGTGGTAGTTTGAGTCAATAATCTGTTTGACTCAAGCATGGGAAAGCGTGGGGCAAGCAATGCTCCAAAGGCCAAACCAAAGCCAAAGGCTAAACAAACGCCTAAAGCAAAACCATCACCAAAGGCAGCCAAGGCAAGCGCTAGAAAGCGAAAGGCTGAGCCAACATCTCCTACAATCGCATTCAAACCAGTGACCCGCAGTGACTTTGACAATTTGTTTGGCAGGTCAGCAGCAGCTCAAGCATTGTCAAACACTCACGGACCAGCAGGATCAGGGGTCCAACGAATCGAGCATATGCCCCCAAGTGTTCCAAACAGCCCTGCCACAATTCCAGAGGCTGTGCAACCAGCAGCACCTGGCACAAATGAAGGTCCTGCAGCAGAGCACCAGGAACCATCGCCTACCAACGCAGCAGATGAAGCACATGAGACAGTGTTGGAGACACAAGAAGCCGTTGAAGGTGTTGCAGTGGAGCGTAGGGAAGCTGCGCCAGCTGCAACACTTGCTGATTCAGATGCGATTGACCAGTCAGCTATGCCACTTCCAAGTGGAAAGGAACCAGAATCACATGAGTCACATGAGGAAGTTGAGCAGATGGCATCAGCTGTTTCTTCTCCGGAGACATTGCGGAAGATGCGAGTTTCAAAAAACGGAAAACACATCAAGGATCAGCTCGATGGCAAGGTGTCTTTGGCAGGATTGATCACCAGCTGTTTCAATCTAGCAGCAAATGGTCTTCTTGCTCGCTGGAAAGACGAACTTTCCCACTTCATGTACCAATCAGTGGAGGAACAAGAATGGATTACAGTCCTTAACGAAGCAAAGCAACACACAGACCTTCCCGGATACATCAAGCATATACAGGAAGAGGTCCTGCTAGGTGAGCCTTGGGAGTTTGCTGATGAGGATGGTGATCAGTTGGAAGATGTTATCGGGCTGATTATGTGGGTCGTTGAGAAGAATCTTCCGGGATACACGCGCACTGGTTCTTCAACTGAATTATTATTGAATGAAACTCAATTGCTTGTTTAAATATTAGTTTAGGTGTTTGATTGAGTCTTTGCGCTTTTGTATGTGACATTTAGGTTCATGTCCCGAGCAGCCCAAGCCGACAAACAGTGTGCAAGTACAAGACGAAGCAATTTCTCTTTTAGATCAATGTTCCAAGCAGTCCGAACCAACAAAAGAAGCACAAGAAGAAGCAGCACCTTGCACTGGTTCCTTGACTTACTGCACATCTTTTATAAGTTGCAGTTTTCAGCAGTATGTGAATGACTATATTCATAACATATCATATCATCATATCATTGTGCTCTTTGAGGTGCAACCGATGCAGACGACCCAATGCTGGATCACATACAGCGATTGGGACAGGATCGAGAGACCGATGACTTAAATTTGGTTCAAGCCCTTGAAGTCGAGCTTAAACATCATGAGAGGCTACAACGTATGGCTGAGGGAGTTCCATCATCTCTGGCTGAGATTCTGGATTGTGATGCAGAACGAGAGGATTTGAACGATATTTTCTACAAGGCTTCGATTCATTGGGGAGAATCAATTATGGATGAAATCGTGCAACATCCTTCTTGGACTGAGTATGCGAATGATCCCAACACAGATACTGCTGATTTCAAAAAGATTCAACCCTTTGTTGCCATCAACAAGTTTGCGCAATGGTACTGGGCCTTGCAAAGTCGTAACTCGCTTGGAGGTATTCATATTAATATTGTATTTCCCTAAAACACGACTCAGAAGTCATGTCATGACTCATGACTCTGACTCATGACTCATATGACTCTGACTTCAGCCAGCCTAGGCCCAGTAAATGAAAGCAAAGACACTGGCAATATTGACAACGACGGGAGCAACCCTGACAATGTCACAAAGGAGACTGATGCTAATGATGAGAATCCAAAAGAGCATTCGTCCGAAGTGTTTCATCCTTGTTGTGGCGGTGACCAATCTATAGTCCAAAGGGCAGCAGCAGAATCTTGTCTTGTTTTTTTTGCATTCAACTAAATACCATCTCAACATTAATGGTGTATGCAACAGGTTGCTGCGCTTTTTGAGGAAATGGTGAGGAAATTGGTTGACTTTGACAAGAACAACAATGAATCGCAAATTGCATCGAGATTATCATCATGGTCTTCAGATTGTTGGTCAATCGGGTCAGGGTGCTCTGGAACAGGATCGCTGCTAGGCTCTATGCATTAATCTAATCGAATCTAATCTTACTCTACACTATACTGGAAATGTATGAAGACAAAGTTTGCAATTGTTTATGTAACACTCTCTTGAATCAGGTTTGAAACATGCTTTGAAGCAGCTCTGGAAGCTCTATGTCGAGGATTCAACATAGAGACACCACCCACAACAGAGGCAATGGATTGTTATTGTGCGAGTTGTAGAGGACTATGACTCATGACTTATGACTATGACTATGATTATAACTATAATTTTAACTATCTATTTATGTATTTGTAACCGCTCATGCTATTGGCTGCACAGGTCAAGTTTGCTGTAGAGTGCAAGCAATTCAAGCAGAACTTCCTCAGCCGTGTGATTCATCCAGAAGCATGCATCTTTGAGGCTGTATGCATTTGCTCAGTGCATGTTGTGTGTTTGCAAGAAATCATTAGTATATCATTATGTTTGTCATTGTGCAGGAAATGAAAGACATTCTCAATGAAGAGTCCCGCAATTGTTGCCGACACTCAAAGAGTTGTCGCTTGCCCGATCATATCCATTGTTTTGGAAGTGGATTCTCTTGCACCAGCTTCAGCTCACTGAACAATGACGCTGGAGAAAACCTGACAGCTGTCTCTGAGAAGAAGGCTTCTTTGTTGCGTTAAAAAATCAAATCAAACCATTTGGTATTGTTGGTTAATAAGATAAGTGTGTTGGTTTTATATATAATTTATATAATATAATATAGTATAGTAATAATAGTATATATAATATAGACAACTTAGACTCGTTCTCTTTGGTTTGAGTTCTGAGTCATGTTATGATACAGGCTATTGCAAGCGTGGAAACATTCAGTGGATGTTTCAATCTGATTGGGCATACAGCGCCTGACTGGTTTCTGCTAGAGAATGTGCCACGTATCGATGCACAAGCTGATCTTGAGCCACTCGGTTTTGTTTGTGTTTTTTTTGTGTTTGCTTTTTTGTTTTTTTCCACTAAGAGCAACAGTATGTTTCTGCTGCGTGCATTGCAAGCTGAGGGACAGCAACTTGACTACCTGCAAGGATATGTTGACTGAGATGTCTGACTTCACTGATCTTGATGGCTCATCCTTGAACTACACTGTACAAGCGTTTCTCATCAACTCAACATGGTATGGAGTTCCTCAAAGCCGTTCCCGGGTCTACATCGTTGGCATCAAAGACAAAGCTGAATGCATAGATGTGCATCCTGCAGATGTCATGCACCGGATTGAGCAGCATTTGAAGTTGCTGGTCTTGAAGCCAGCCAACCCAGTGCCTTTGTCAAGAAGTTTGTTTGTCCTTTCACACTTGTGTTTTGCTTCCTTGGAATTTCAGAATTCAAAACAACTTTGACTTTGAGTTGTCTTCTTTCAGGAAGAATTCCTTTTGCCGGAGAGTGATGAACGGGTGAGCAAAGAATTGGAGAGGCTCACCCAGGTTCGTGAAGACAAAGGAATCTCCACTGGTGCAAGCGCTGAACGCTCACAAACATGGGTCAAACAGCATATGGGAGTGGCTGAGAAACGTGAGATTCAGTGGCCAATCAAGGCTTCAGAGCATGTGCAATCATCTCCATGGTATCGCTCACTCCCTGCACGACAACGAGAGGTGACCAAAGCCTAAAGCATTTACTGAGTAGAGTTCAGAATTGTCATATTATGTGTCGCCTACTTTTGTTTTCATGTGTTGCTCTGCTGCATGGGTCAATCATCTAGACAGGTACTTGCACTAGCAGAGTTGGACAAGCAAAAGAAAGATGTGGCATGGGCTGACATCTATCATTCAGCGTCGCGTTACAACACCGGCCCATCAGAGAACCTACCAGTGATCTTGCCATCCAGTGTAATGTTCAGTTTCGCACGCAACAGACTTCTACTGGGACTCTTGTTTTATCTTTTTGTGTGATCTGTTTCCTTTGATTTTGCTATGGTCCGTGGTTCATGATTCATGACGTTACATCTCAATGTGCATCACTTGAACTGAGGAGAGGAATTGCTTCGATTGCAGGGACTGTCATATGACAGGTCTCTATTTGCTGGGATGAGCCAAACACAGCTGGCTGATTTAGCTGGAAATGCGTGCTTTGATTGCACTGGTTCAACAAAGATGTTACAGTAGATATCAATGTACCAGTCGTTTTGCGTGAACGACTCAGGTGTACAGGGCCAGTATTGGTTGCGGTTATCCTGAGCGTGATTTCAAGCTTTAGTTTTCCATCTGGAAGCGAGATGGAAGAAGAAGAATGCATCACTTCAGCGTTGGCAAACATGACCACGCTTGGTGACAGATTGGTGTCTGATGACGCTGAATCTGACTGACCAAATTCACCCACTGGAACTGTGTCCAGGGAGAAAGAAAGTGATTGCTGTATGTGTGTGTATCATTTGTTCACACATGGAAGAGACATTCCATGTCTCAGCTAGCATCATTGCATTGGTCATCTGTCGGCGTGCTGTCGCTTACCCGTCGTCACGGTACTCAACTCGTCGTCGTCATATGTTAAGCCTGTCGTCATTGTATCTGGTCATCGTCGTCGTTATGTTTGTCATTCGTCGTCGTGGTATGTGGTCTTCGTCGTCATCATCCCCACACCTATGTCACAGTCATCCGTCATCGTTTTGACATATTGACTAGCACATATCTATTGAAACTACCTAATATATATATATATATATTATAGATATAGACTAAGTCGATGAAGTGCCAGGACTCTTGGCCTTCAGCCCTGGCACCTCTGATGGATCTTCAAGTGCCGACGGCGGTGACCGGCTACAGCCTGGCGGACCCATGCCGTGTGTGACCGCTGGCGGTGGTGTTGCGGTGGTGTCGGGGTGGGAGTCGAGGTTGGTTGGGGGTTTTGGAAGTGGGAGACCCAAGAGCAGAGAAGGCCGACCTGATACTCATTAGCGTTCATTGGGATTTGAGTGTCAAGAAACCAGTTTTGCCAGAGAAGGGCAAGGCAGTTACAGTTGCACACGCACTATGTGCCTTGATCAACACGTTTGCTTAGACAGTGGCCTCAAAGGGTAAAAAAGACTCCGGATGCTTTTGCCATTGAAAGCTGACAACAAGCTGAACGAGGCAGTGGAGAACATGGAGGAGGCCACAGCAAGTACCAAGTGCAAGCACCAAGTGCAAGACGTTTGCCGTTGAGGATTGTAAGACCAGTGTAACTCTGCACACAAACAATAAGAGGTCCGGGTTTGACATGTTTTTGGACGCGTGTGGTTCGATGGATAGGGACAACCGAAATAATAGTAGGTAGATCACATGGGGTGAGTATAAACACACAAATTTAAATCCACATAAAGCACATGTGAGGACTCAAGAAACGATGTGTTGTTGAACAGCTGGAGCAAGCCTTAGGTTCTGCTTTGTGCCAATCGGCACAGGCAGTCCCTAAATTTGAACTGATCTTCCAGGAACACGACTCAGTGACTCCCTATCTTCCATCGATCCTCCCACGCGGAGTGAGCCACACCGGTGAATGCCATGTCATCCGCACCCAGGACATCGCGCGCGGCCTCGAGCGGCTCGAACTGCATGGGCTGAGGCCCTCCTTGTCGGGAAGCCCCGGAGATGGAGCGTCGGGCATGGCATGGGTGGAAAAGGACTCTGGTGGAAGATCACACAGAGAAAGCAAGATTGCATCCGCCCCAAATTGGCAGAAACTTCCTGAAACTTGGAAACACCCAGACCCAGGCGACGGAAAGAAATGGCCAGAACGCACCAGGAAGACATGCCAACCGAGAAACACGAAAACAAGAAAAGAACATAGGCACATGAAAGTTTGGGGTCCAAAACACACCTCCAAACCCTTTCGACCAACAGGAACCGCCAACACCCTTCGACCCATCATGTTCTGACACTTGGGCCCGTCCTGTGCTCAGGCTTTATGAAGGGGTGAACCCTTTCACTTCCTTGGAACGCCTTCGGGTGGATGAGGCGTGAGCGGGATGCCAGTCACAAGAAATTAAGGGTGGACAGAATGGCCCCCGGCTGTTGAAGGATATGACCAGCCCTCAAGAAGAGGCTTATTCTGAATCTCTTAAACATGATCGCAAAAAGGAATACGGCCTTTGAAGCAACCCACCTTAGAAGGGCTGTGGACTTCTGGTTACTGCAAAAGCTCCAAAACTGTATACTGTATACAGTATCAGCCTCGATCTCATTATGTGTCTATCTTGGGTTGCTTCAACGAAAGGCCCTCAACCTGAGGTGGGCCTCCAAACTTTTTCTCGGGATTCGCCAGGGCACCGCATCAAAAATCGGGACACGAAGAAATTGCGGGACAGTTCCGAGGACAATGTCGATCGACATGGGTAAACCATCGGCACACAGGGAACATAGGACCTTAAGCCCACCTGGAAAGGCCTCCTTTGGGGGTCCCTCGTGAACTGAAAGCCACAAACAGCGTGAACTGAAAGCTCACGCGTGCTTCGCCATCTACGAGATTGGTGAAACAGGAGTGGAACGAACTGCAGGTGTCGTCTACGAAAGCAGTGCCCAAAGTCCCCCCATGTCACATTCGGCACTGGAAGGACATTCAGGGTATTGTAGCATTAGTAAAACAGAGGCCTCCAAAGGTTCTTAAGTGTCCCAGATTCTGTCCCAAGGTATATATATACAGTATATATATACAGAAAGGAGCGCTCTGAGCGGCGCGTTTTTGCATTGTTTCATTTTGTTTGTATTTTGTTTCTATATTTGTATTGCGTTTCTATTGATTTTTGTGCCACTGAAAGAATACTATTCTGCCTCAACCCCCCCCTCCCCCAAAGGCAATTTCCAAAATTCCAATTTTCCAAAATTCCAATTTTCCAAAATTCCAATTTTCCAAAA
>CAXAMN010013625.1:3205-68954 GCA_963970005.1 Durusdinium trenchii | reverse complement strand
TCCAATTTTCCAAAATTCCAATTTTCCAAAATTCCAATTTTCCAAAAAAACCAAAGAAACCCAAAAAACCAAAAAAACCAATTGTGCCAGGACTTTGCCTCACCCCCTCTTCCCCCCATGGTCTGTGCAGAATTGTTTTTTTTTGTTTTTTTTGGTTTCTTTGTTTTTTTTGGAAAATTGGAATTTTGGAAAACTGGAATTTTGGATTTTTTGATTTCCTGGGATGTTTTAAATTTTCAATTTCCTTGGAAGTAGACAATACTACCACTTTCTCTCAATTCCAGAACAGTCTCTGAAACCCTCAGTGATTTGTTCATTAGGGTCTAATAATGCTCCTTCTGCTCCTTTAACTCGAAAATTGGTAATACCTGACATTTTAGAATTATAACCAGTAAAATTGACATCTGCAATTTTTTCAAATGACATACCAATAATGAATTTGTTCTTTCTGTATTGACGATACGAAAAACTTAAACTGTCATGTACTGTATAGCTCTTCTTAAGTAGTAAAAGATTTATGATAATGATTGCGCTTCAAATTCTGTGTATTTCTGGGAATTGCTTAATTGAATTTGCCAACTTAAACTACGGGTGGCATCTTGAAAACCTTTGTACCTTGTAAGTCATTTGTATCAGCATTACCAGTATCATTAATTCTTCCATAGATCATAGGATTAATTCCATCTCTTATATACATACTTGTCAGGTAAGTATCGGTTCAGTTCTTCACCACTCCTTGGAGTTCTAAATAAGGTAATGAATGCTCCAGTCAGTTTAGAAGATGATTTTACAATATTCATATTAATTTCACCACCACCAGCATTGAATGTTTGGGTGATTGTGTGATAACAATTTGTAATGTTTCTTATCTTTGCCATTCCGCCCCCTTCTATGTCCTGCCATTCTAACACTCAATGGCTGACAAGTAGCACCAATATAGACATCGTCATTTTGTCATTTAGTATTCTGTAAAATTTTGCCTTGGAGTAATCCACCATAACATTACATATTTTAACTAAGTTTAAATGTTGTTTTTTAAATGAGTGATTGGGGTTAAATCCATTGCTTATATTGGTGCCGGGATTGATGTTCCAAAGGCCGTTCCCTTCAAAATTGATATAGCTGTGGCTCATTAAAGGGTTAGGTTCTTTCAAATCAGAAGTTACAGCGTAACCATCCAACATTGAAACAATATCGGATGGATTGCGGTAGTCAAGTCTTTTGGGACTTTTGTTCCTTTCCTTTTTGTTTTTATTGTAGGGGTAGCATAGGTTGTTGTAGCAAATGTATTAGGTTGTTCTTGATTGATCTTATTACAGCACTTGCAAGGTTATGCCCAACCAAACGGGTTATTTCTGGTGACTTTTCCAATTCTTCTATAACATGTTTGTATTTCTCACTGTGATGAACATTTCTAGTAGGTACTAATAACAGATCATCCATAATATCCCTTGTTAAAGATCCATCACAACCACCTGTGCCACTTATGTATAAAGTCTTACTTGTTTTGTAAAAAGCACTTGGTGATGAATAGGCATTCCATAAGCCCCTGCGGTCTTCTATCTTCTCCTTGTTTGCTATATTTTTCTCTTCAGCATATAGTGTTCTATGTTGTTTAAAGTGATCATTTATATAAGTTTCTTGTAAAGTCATTCATTCTATCATTCCAATTTTGGTTCTTTTTTTTCATAATCACTGTAGGTTTCTTGACCGATCTTACTGAATAATATCTGGGCGCTTCCAGGCAGATCCTTCCAGGCAATGTCAGACACATCAATCATTCTCAAGAAAACGCATGAAAAAGGTTGAAAAATGCTCATTTTCATCGAAAAAACGCGCCGCTCACAGCGCTCCCCTCTCTATATATATAATTCCAGTGAACAGATATTTTTCGCTGCCCCCAGTGCTGTCAGGCCTTGATTTTGCACTCTTTTTGGACTGACGACATACACTCCTTTTGATGATTTCGTTTCGGGAGCACCGGGACTGTGAGGCCACGTGCTCGCTGAGCCTGGCACCTGGATACTTGGAGAGCACAAAGCTGGCTGAGCTCCAAGCCCAGGTGGAGGCTGCAGGCGGTTCCTGCGCGTTGCGCGGGGCGCAGGTCCGGTGGTCCGGGTCCGAAGTCACATAGATGTTTTGTATATGACCGGGCAATGCGGTGGGTTAACTAGTTCGAAGAGGAAGCCGCTTCGTTGGGTTTGAGTCAAACCAAGTCGAAGGTCGGTCTAGAGAAGCAACAGCGAGGACGGCGAGCAAGAGACTGCGGTTTTGATCATGAGCCAACAGCTCCGAGAAAGCAGAGACTCAAGACCACTCCAAGTAAGCAGCCCTCCTCTAGCTGCGATGCCTTATGGGTTCCATGTTTTCTTTTTTTGGATGCTTTTTTCGTGCAGATCGAGAACATCTTCATGAAGAACACACCTTGTCAAGTGAATCCCAGGTACACTCTCAAACAACAAAGCGGCAGCCAGAGAACCCCTACAAAATGGAGACTCCGATTTCCCACTTTGGTTACTGTATGTTGGAGGTACCGCACAAGGGTGCGGTACCTCCAATGGGGCAGAGCTGGAATTTCGGTGAAATCTCAGAATGTCATTTGTGAATAGACTCTGGTTCAAAAACTGCTAAAACTGTTTTCATTTGTTCCTGCAGTGGGGGGAGAGTTCCGACGTTACCTCACTTCAGATCGCCAGGGGGCATCTGCCCGCTGTACGCCGCTTGGCACGTTGCTGAGGCCGTGGAAAGGGGCCTGCCGGAGACATAGTGCATCTCAAACATTACTTGCATGGAGCGAACCATACAACAGCAAGCTGCTTTCCTCCTCACAAATAGATTGAATTCCAACCTAGGGCCTAGGGTGATTATGCACTGTAAATGCCAAGCTTGGATGAAGTTTTTTGCAAGGCCTTTCTGCACCAAATCCACACAAGTCTTCATTCTTGTGGGAACAATCCCGCTCAGTGCTCAACATGCCAATCACCTGCACAGAGATCAAGAGGAGCTGGGTGTGTATTCGATAGAAAGACCCGTAGTTCGACCCGTGGTAGGAAAGAAGGATACGATACAGTGGTTTCAGAGTAGATGGCGCTGGCACCCCAAGATGTCCTTTACATGGGGGCCCATATAAACCACCAAACTTGGGGATTGTGCCATCTACTCTGAAACCACTGTAGATGTAGGCCACTTCGACACACGCTTCGCTTGTGAAGTTCGCTGGGTGAACTTTGCGCAACCGCGCAACCTACTCACTCTTTGGGAAACATACCCACTGGACCCACTGGACCCACTTATGTCATTGAAACAGTCTGTCCATGTTGTGCTTTTGATTGCCCGACACTCACGTGGCTCATTCTTTCTGAAACAAATGTCTGTCTAGCAGCGGCTCGTCGTCAACAGCATCTAAGTGGAAACAAGAGCGGCCAGGCAGATGAAGCTGAGATGGTGAGCATTAACAGCTGGCTGTATCTTTTTTGTGGGCACGAAAGCTGAGAGACCTGACAATCAGCTCTGAGCAGGGAGAAGAAGGGAGGAAGGACCAGGCAGATTCAGGGCCTGATCCCCTGTCGATGGCTCAGTTCATTCAAACGACATGGATTTGATGTAGGGCCTCCACACCAAGTGGAAGGCCTGCGCTGAAAGACCATGGTTTGTTTAAGAAGCTTGTGGTCTTCCACGCGCTCGAAAGGCGGAGCGGCGGAGGACCGTGCGGGGAATGGGCTTTGGGGACGGTAAGACGGGCACTGCGTGGAAAAAGGGCACTGCCCCATGTTGGCTGAAGGGTGGACCAATCCAAGCCATCTTAGGCAAACGCACCCAGGTTTGGGTTCAAAAGTTTCTGAACGAGTCCGATGAGCATGTTTCAAAAGCTGGGGGTGAGAGGTTCTTGATCTAAACGAACCAAATCAAGGGTGGCCTGTGGAAAATCCCTCCTCGGGGCTAAAACCACCAAAACCTGGAGACCCACCATGTAGGCTTCAAGACCTTCAGTACGGTCTCCCGGCGCCATGACCCACAGAACCAAGCGTATGCCATCCCCCCTGTGCCACCGGAACATCCTTTCCGCCGCTCGTGTGTCTGACACTCGTCTTCAGGTGTTGGATAGGCGTGGGTGGCTTTGACTGCGACTTCCGAAGCGTCGCTGGGCCCGATCTTTTGGGATAACGCATCTGAGGATGAGTTCTCTAGTGGGGAAAGCTACCATGCTCCCTGTGGTTGGGGGGGGTTGTGTAAGGTTTTGAGGGTGACATTTCAGATGTTTTCAAAGTGAAGTGTCGACAACTCTCCTCGAATTAATGTTTGGGTCTAGTTGTACAAGACGCGTTTTGGTCTGTTTCAACACTGGACTATTACATGTACTATTTGGTTGTTTGTGCTCATCGGGATGCCCCGGCCAGCGGGGTGGAGGGTTAGAACGGCCGTAGCATTGTGGAAGGATAGTCCTTTGAGTGCACCAATCCTGAAGTTTGACACAGTCGCAGGTTCGGAGTTTAGACTTCCACATCCTCGTTAGGACACCGGTGTTCAAAGACACCTTAGTAGCTGTTATAGTTATATATGTTGACGGCGTGAAGCATGCCGACTCCTTTGCAGGCATGCTTGAACGGACACTATACGACCGACATGGAAGACCTCACTTGAAGATTTTATGCCACATTTGTGCGCTACACTTCTATATAGATGTTCATACAACCATAGCTACCCTGCGGGCATGGCTGCAACAATAGTCTTCTTATTTCAGCTCTGTATCGGTCCCAAGCTGAGAGGATGGACCGCTGGAGACTGTTTTGTGCAGCTTTTTCGATCTATCCGCGAAGCGCACGAACAACACCACGATGTGGCCGAGCATTCTTTTTTTTGCGGCGATTCAATCACATCCAGTTCAAAAGTCAAGGTACTGAAAATGTGAATGAAATACCATACAGTACGAGGAGGATCTTCGTTGCTGATTGGGGTATGCTCGACAGGATATGGGATATGGATGGATCGAAGCCCAACAAAGCGGGCGCATCTGTCTCTAGGAGTGATACGGTAAAGAATAGCAAGGTCCATTGAACAGAAATCGATGGACCCGCAAGCACCAAAGACGAGGATTTTGCCCAACACATGTGGCCCAACACTTTCGAGTCCTGGTTCGGCCCAACACATGTTGCCTTTGGCCCATCACTCTCCCATCTGCTGTAGCAGAGACCCACACCACCGGACGGGTCGGGGGACCCGGGGGGACCCGCGGACCGGCGGACCGGCGGACCGCTCTGAGGGACAAGCTGACGCTATCCACGTGGAGGCGGAAGATGTTGCTTACGCGCAGAGGTACTGCAGAAAACTTGAGGGTCCACCCAGAAAAATGGGGGGGGGTCCTCCCAAATCATCCATTTTGAAGGGGTTGTTTAATCATACACCCTCCAGTTTGGGGGGCTGCACGCCCCCCCCTTTGGATGGACACCGAACTCTCGGATCGATGCAACAGGGCGCGGAGCGTGTGCAGCATGGCAAGGCGTGGGAGGGGCCGCTTCGTTCGGAAAGGCGTGGCCATTCTTCTTTGCCAATAGTGTAAACATGGGCACATGGGGTGATGATCAGAAGAGTCCTGCTAATTGTTCCGCTACCGAAGGGGTGGCAGACTTTGGTCCATCTACAGGAGCAGAGATGCCAGGTGAAAGTGAGTCCTCATGCCATAGCTATCCAATGCCCTGCAAGCCCCTCCAAAGCCCGCGGATCTCCCCATTTCCTGCAACCGGATCTGGAGCAGGTCCATGTGTACAAGACCTTGGCTGGCATGAAGATCAACAGGCTTCCCGGATGCTTGAGGAGTACATTGACATCTAAATCTAAGCAAGCCTGAAGCATTTCACCTCTCCCGCATGAAGCACGACTGAACAGATGGTCCAATGGTGGGTGATGTTCATGGACATTAAGCATCCACACATCTAAGAGTTTGACACACTAAGCAAGACGGGAGAGCTGCAGACTTGGAACGTTTCTCTATATAACTTAGACGGTCACCCGTGGTTTCTCATCATTCCTGCTCCGGCTCGGTGGTTTGTTCGCCCGATCGTCTGCAAGCTTTTCGCCCAGAAAACCATCAGAGCGAAAGCCATCAGCAACTTCAGCACCCTTCAGTACCCTTCAGTACCCTGCAGCGGCTCGGTGCCAAGGCTTTACAATTTTGGCTTGTATGCAGAGGGCTCCCAGGCACGGACAGACGTCCTTTTACTTTTTTCTATTTCGCGCATCGCTCCTGGTTCTCGTGGTTCCACTTGGCCCACCGTGTCCTGATATGACTCGTGTCCGGTCCTTTGGTCTTATGACTCGGGATGACCTACTGACCTGATGACCTACTGCTTTCTGATCTGATGACCTACTCTTGTTTGTTCCACACCAACAGCATCCAACAGCCACGACTTGACCCCGAACTCGCCCCACAGGACTTGAGCATCACGCGCTGCCGGGACTGGCCCCTTGGGCCGAAGGTTCATTTCTGGGGGTGACCCGTGGGCATTGGGTGGATTGGAGTAGTAACTGGAGCTTGGAGCCTTGGAGCTTATCATTCTGGAACCGTTCTAAGCGGTGGTTTGCTCCCCCATCTAGTGTAAGTCGATGGTGATGTATGGTTTGGGGTTCTCCCAGGTTGACACCCCCTCCAAGACTGATCCTTCTTATCATCATTTGTCATTCTGGATGGTGGGAAAAAGTTTGCATTGCAGCACTTGAATTCCCCTCCACTGCAGATTGGCACCGGTTGGCTGTGCCACTCGGCTGTTCACAACGAGTCACATCCGAAAGCCACAGCAGATTGGTTGATTGGTTTCACATCGAGTCCATCGAGGAGCCAGATGAACCAATCATCCACCTGGCCAAAGGATCCGACCCACTGACCCCCTTCATCGCCCTCCAAATCCCCTCCATCTCTTTTTTTTGACCCACCGGATCCACTTGCCGCCCTTAGGATCACCCGCCTCGGACCAATCCGGCCGACATACTCCCAAATCCATCCCAAATCCCACCACCGGAGCCTGGAACATCCACCGCTTCGGTCAAAGCCACCGGGAAGCTCCCTCCTAGGTGCTACTCCTCGCTGAGCTGTCCGGGTGCCCCGGTTCCGCAGGACCGTCGCGAGTGACACGGCGAGAGCGGCGATACGGGGCTATACCTGTCTGATGGAGAAGAAGTCGTGACACGGAGAAGAAGACGGCTAGACCTGAAATAGACGTATCGACTCATCAAGTGTTTCTTATGATCCCTAATTTTCTAGTTGATGAGTCCATACGTGAAATAGGCGGCATCTGATATCTGGCATTTACGACCTGTGTTTGTCCTGACTAAACCAGATTTAGCATTGCCCTGAATGTTCACATTTGGCAGATTCCTTTCTTAACCTACCACGACAGTTTTCAATGAAGAGGAGGTATTCCACCACACAACCTGTCTTCACGTTGCCAAGAATTCAGCAGTACAAAGGTACTGTCACGGTATCTTACTGCATTTGTCCTTCAAATGATGCCTTTTGTCATTTTGTGCACATCGCACGATACCGGGTGGTTGCCCTCGCTGTTCGATGCCACAGCGGTGGTTCGAAACGAACTTCAGCTGATGGACCTTGAGCTCCAACAGGGGAGCTTGATGCGATGCTCTACGGTTCTTTTGGATGGCCCACCACATGGGCCAGCAGTGGGTGTTCTTGATGTTGACAGACTTAGTAGCACATTCAATTGACAGACATGACACATCTTAAACCTGTTTCTTGGACTTGACAAGTCCCTTTTTCTCAACATGGAAGATCGAGAGAAAGATTCGGACGAGGCCAGTACTGGCAGTATTCAAAGAATGATGGCTGCTGGGCACGGTGCCTCAGCGGTGTAGTAGCCCTTTGCTATACGAGTGTTTTTGCTGTTTTGCTCGTGTTGGGCTCAGAGATTGGTCAAGGACATGTGGATGAAGATCAGTTTCGCAGGTGGAATGGTAAGAAGGCAAGAGAGCTACTTGGCAAGTGATTCTTAGCGAAGCAGTGCGGGCTACATGTCTTTTTCGGATTGCGCAGAGGAACATTCAAAATGCAATCTATGTCCTGGTGTTTTCAAAGAACGTCAGCTACACACTTCACCAACAAGTCAGAAGCTCTGAAACAGGGTCACTTGCAAACTGGGGCCTGGCCCACTTTAAAGAACCAACGACATGTGCACATTCATAGAGATGAAGGACATGTCTTTACGACCATGCGACCACAAGTTGTCCCTGCCTCAAAATAGGTGGTTCTCTTTTCAAGGAACATCATCCAAGAGAAGGAGCCCTACCCAACTTCAAGGCAGCTTGTGAATGTTTCTTTGGCTCTTGTTGAACACCTCGATTCATTTGCCATGTTGGTATTCACGATTTTGTGCACCTTCAAGAGTCCGGCTTCAGCTTAGTCACAGAGATATCCCAGTCGATTTCGTTCGGACCAACCTGGCAACCATGCTCGAATAGACAGGAACAACGTGTTTGCCAGTTTTTCTTGTTTCTCTTGATGCCTTTGACGGGCTGCAAAAGCATGATCGTGAACAGTGGGATGAAAGCGCGTTCAAAGTGCCCTCAGGGTATTTGAGAGTTTGGTACAGCGAACCACTGGAAGCTAGTACTGTGAAGGCCCTCAGAATTGCTCTCCACCGCAAGCCTTTTCAATTCCCAAGGTTGACGCCCCGTCCATGAGCACAAAGTACCGCTCCAAGCTGAGAGTTGTTGTGTTTTGTCTCTTTTATCAATAAAGAAGAACAGTCGGATTGTTCTCGTTCATCTCATTCTTCTTGGCTTTTGCTGTTGGGCAGCTCGGCGGCCCTTCTTCGCCCCGTGCCTGCCATCCGGTGATCGCGTCGATCAAGTCTGCCTTAAAGAAAGACCCCGAGAATGGGGAAAGACGTGGTTTCCAGGTCAGGTTTGGTCATCACGGCGTCTTCTTGCCAACCCAAAGCGGGCGATGCAAAATAACCGGCTTGTGGTTCGCGCTGTTGCGTTTGAAGGGTTTCGTATGTCAAGGACCGTTTTGTTTTCACGATCTGCAGTCTGCAGGAGGTTGCCTGCAAGCAGTTCTGCAACATGCCCAGGATTGTTGATCAACCCGCACAAAGTGGACCACCAGCAGATTTCTTTTCTCCTGGTCCTGCATGCCCATCAGACACGAAGTCAGTTTTAAGTTTTGGGGTCTAGGAAATTCCAACAAGACTAGGTTTCAGAGCATTGACAGGTCTTTCGGTACCCCCCTGCATCGCATTTTTCTGCCCTCCGCTGCCCTCTGTCCGGGTCGCGCAAGGCAGGGCAAGGATCCTAGCAACCAGGTGGACTACCCACTGACGGCCAATAGTGTCACCACGGGGACCCCAGAGGTGGATCCGCACCGCTTCGTTTCACACCGCGCGTTCCGCGGTGACACCGGCCGTCGCGCGTCGCCGTGTTCTGCATGGGAGACGCACCGTGTTTTTCGGACCGACGGAGTGGGCCCCGTGGAACGAGTGACTCGATGGTTTTTTTGGGAAGAGGCTGTTCTCGTGGTTCTACTGGGGCTGTTGGTTCATGTTCTTTGGCAGTCGAACAGTCGTTTCTGGGCATGCTGCTTTGTGCAAACTTCCTTGCTTTGTACAAACCTGAAAACTGGATTTTTCCACCTTCGCACAGGCGCAGAGTATCATCGCTGGGGAGTTTATCCATCACTACTGTCCCAAGCAGGCGCGACTGAGAAAGGCCGAAGGCACCAGCAGAGGAAGGGCGAGGAAAACATGGCCAGAGGCTTTGGCTGTTTGTCCTTGTTCCTTTTGGAGGAGTGGGTCTCATCGCCAACTTGGGCTAGAAGGGCTGATGCATACATATACTCATGTCATATATATACTCACATAATAATCATAGACAATAGAATACGATACGGTACTTCTTGTTCCTGGATACAGGTGAGCTTGTGATTGAGGTGAGTTGTAGCCTATCAAGTTGCTTGAAGATGTGCAGCTAGCTGATACTTGAAAGGATCCTCGGGGCCAGTGTTTAAACTGTAGAGAACCCCCAGCAATCGCCAAGAACATCAATTAATAAAATCCTCCTCAAAAGGCAGTGTTTCTAATTGTACTGGACGACTAAGAACGGTCCCACCTGTTGTTTGGGAGTTCAACGTATTTTTTGTCCCGCCGACACTGGTTGGCCGCGGCCCGGTGTGCTCCCGACCTCGGCTCGACCTCGCGAGGTGATGACACCGGTGAACCCTGCGCATGCCGCTTGGCGAGCCGTTCCGTGAATTCTTTTGGCAGTGAAGGTGGCGGGTTTGGTATATATATATATATTTGTAGCTGGGATTTCTCAGCTGCACTGGTGGCTTCTCTCCTTTTTGAGCATCCAAGCATTTGGGGTGAGCTGGGTGGTAAGCTGCTGAGAAGCCATGCTACGTGATTTGGAACGGCCGCAGATTGGGCGTTTGGGCCCCTTGACATTTGATCCGGACCGCATGGGAATAGGAAACATCTCATTGTTACATTATAAACATGCAGAATGCAGCACCGACATTGTTCTGATGACCTGCAAACGCCCCCCATGCATGTTAAGTCAAGGCTCAGAAGCAGCACGAATGAAGCACACAGTGATGGATATAGCCTTCCGCACAACTGGTGTGTAGGTAGAATTGTACAGTTGGGGCGAGACTACAAATTCCACCAGCTGTTCCCAGTGGCTCAAACTCTCTTGATAGGTTTGTTCATGACCTTCCAGCACAATGCTGTACAGGACATCCCATCGATCTCCTCGGAGTGGAGCTTTCCGCCGAGTCTTTTGCTTCCGGTCGACTCCAGTTCTCCCGGAGTCTGACCCTTCCAGCCCCGCACGCTCGGCCGCACCTTCGGGTCCGCAAGTTCGCTGCTCGGGACCGTTTTCCACGCGGACGTCCCGCGCGGCGAGGTGGGCGGCGGCGACTTCTATGCGAGCCAGCAGTCCTCCGGCCCTTCGCCCGTGGTCGGGACGCTCTGGTCGCCTCGCCTGGGGGCGGACTGGGAGCGGTGTTGGGAGCGGACGCGGAGCCAGGAGCCAGGAGCCAAACCATCTTGGTCAACAAGGGAAGAGACGGTTGCTGTGGATTTTGTGGAGCGCAACAAGAAGACATAAAGGACTCCTTGGGATTGGAAAGTGTTTAGTTCGCACTTTTTTTCCGTGCGAACTGGACTGAGAAGGATGTTGATTCCAAGATATTCCAAGCAAAGCTGGTTCTTGGAAGAGGTTTTCACCCTGCGCAGATCATCACAGGTTCGGGGCCGAGCGGCTCGACATGGCTCGACATGGCTGACCCAGTTTGGAGAGAAGACAAACTAGGTGTTTGGGTGGGGGGTTGCCCGGGGTTGCCTTGTTTCTTTAATGGCTTTTTCACAACGCCCATCAGCTTCTGGCCCATTCCCGGTCAGACACACCTGTCTCCTCGCCTCCAAGACTCCAGTGCAGACGAGCCCAAAACCTGCTGGGGCCAAGGTGATAGCCTTTGCAGTGATCTTGGTCCTAGCAGTCTTAGGCGGGCTGGATGGGGGGTTGGAGGGGATCGGATGTCCAGAAGTTCCAGATGGGTTGAGTTGAGCACCTTCCTTGTTCGACCCAAAGGCTAGGACCTAGGAGCACAGTGCAAGGTCGGATTGACCACCTAAACATGCACCAGTGGTGGGACTAGGACTCATGTATTCGGCCTTATAGCTTTATAAGTTATAAGGCAACGTCAAGTCATTAGGATTCATCAGGTCTCACATGGCTGCAGGTATGGTCGCCTACTATTTCATGGGCCAAAGTCCGATTCCCAGCTTCTTCGTGTGCAAAAAAGAGAAGTAACGCCTTTAAGCTGAGAAGTTCGCTGACGAATCATGGGAACTCACATGATCTATGATCTCAGGATTTTCTTGGCACATGTGCTTCAGGAAGCACTTTTGCCCCTTTCGACACGCCCGGGCTTTGTCTTTTTTTTTTTCCCAGGAAACAAGCGCACCGTCTCGCACCGAAGCCCGGGGTGCCCGATCCAAACGAAGTGGTGAGAGACTGACAGACTTGGACAGCAAGCGGTGAGAAGCATACCAGATCCGTTCGAAAATAGAGATTCATGGAGATTGCCATTTCATGGGAGAGGCAACTCCATGGAGTTCCTCCTCCCAAACAGATCCAATTGATGACTTCGGAGCTTCTTTTTTGGGGTCCTAAGTTGCTCCTCCCAAATTTTAGGTCTTCCTCCTTTTCCTGCGCAGCTGCCGAGAACGATTTGCTGCGTCCATGTGAATCCTTGGCAAATCGAAGGTCAAGTAAGATCACCCTGATCACCCCCATCTCCGGCGATGGCATTGGGGATTCCTCCACTAAAACCTGCCGTGGCTCAAGATACAAACCGCGCCATCCACGAGCTATCTTTGTCAAAAGTGTCAATCCTGGGCAACCCTGCTGTTAAATGGTCAAGTCCTCAGTGTGTTATGAATCTGACACGTCTTTCATGGCTTTTTGGTCCGGCCTTGACCAGATGTCGCAGATCACTTCGCACCCTAGGACGCAAGTCTCGGCCAACAAGTTATTGATGGCCATCACAGGATTTTAGAAGCCGCCAGGAGCAAGAAGCTACTAGTAGCTCCTGGCCTTACTACTAGGAACAAGAAGCTACTAGGAGCTCCTGGCATCGCTACGAACGGAGCAAGGACGCTACTGACTTCAATCTCATCAACGCAGCCGCCATGTCGCTGCCCCCAGTGACTCCTCGGGCCAAAACGCCGCGAGGTGGGGGTTGTGGTACTCCGCGTTCATCGGCGGTTCTGACAGCTTCCTTTGAATATCTAAAAGGTTGGTAGAGGAAGTGAACCAAAGGCATTTCTTGCAGATCTAATGGAAGTGAACTTGCTCAAAGGATTTCCAGACTTGGGAGCTTTGATTTTCGCCCAGACCTGTGCGTTGGCCGCCGCTTTGACAGTCGAAACGACCAGATTCATGGAAGGGCTCTTTTGCACAATGATAAGGAGTGCTCTTCTATTGCAATCTGTTGCGGGTTGCCGAGGTTTACTCATTGGTTTGCCCATTCGCAATTTGCAGCTAGCCCGGCTAGCCCTAGTTGTGAAGCTCCTTTTTTTGAATCCTATATGATATACTGCTACTATCTTAAAGGGGCACAACTGGCCGACAGCCGAGAGGAACGACGAGAGGAACCGGGCGAGGTCCCGCACGGTGGGGAAGGTCTCTTGTTGGTCACCTTGTAAGAAGGCGGACTTGACCGGGCAAAGCGTCCAGTATAAACGATGGTTTTGTTGTGGCACATGGGACAACCACCATGCTGATGGAGCAAGTTGGCAAAGGATGCGTGGAACACCACGCTTGGGGAGATGTGAGTTTAGCCACCTCAAATGCTTCCTATGGGTGGCTTGCCGGAAGAAGCCGGTTGGGACGTTGCCCCGGTGTACGCTAACGATGATCACTCAATACCAAAGCCATTCGTAATGGACGATTGGCTCCTTTCTTTGCAATCTCCAAAACAGATCAAAACAGTCAGTGTGACACAAAATGCTGGATGAAGAAGTCTACAACTATGTGAGACATTGGCTATCCAACCTTGCACTTTCACAAAGCAGTCATCATATCATATCATTATCTACAAGTATCTTGGAGTATTTGCACCAGTTCAGCTTGGATTGATCTCCTACACAGATCGTTTTCCAGACAGCCTGGTGACTGACTTGTCTTTTCCGCGGGGCGCGGGGCATCAGACAGTCGCTGGGACATGGGTGGGCGTAGCGGCGCTCAGATGCAGAGAATCAGAAAGGCAGACCAGACATGCACAACTTAAAGTCAGACCAGAGATGACAGGTCGAGAGCGAAAGCGGCAGATCAGACGGTAGCTTTGGGACAAGCTTGCTGGTGGCACTACCATGATGGAGCTTGTTGTTGCAGACTGTTTTGCTTCGAAATGATGAGAAAGCTGCAGCAGATGCAGGGCTTGCCATGGCAAAACAGCTGTGGGTGGGGCAAGTGTCATCTGCAAGTCAGTGACCCTCAGGTGGAAAGGTGCCAGTGTGGGTTGTTGCTTGTTGGCGAGCTTGACCCCCACTGCATTGAGGAAGGCGCTTTTTAAACAACAGCAGCTCGTTCGTGAGCTTGACCAATTCCGAACTGAACGACCCAGATTGTGCTTTGCAGGTTGCACATCCTTGTGAAGTTGACCATCCCACACTCATGAATCAACATTGGAGTTAATGCACATCCTTGGTGAGCTCGACTCAGTAGCTGCAACATTGGAGATCGTGATCATGCCTTTGAGACCTTCGAGAGTTTGCATGTCGTGCATGTCGCACTTGACCATCTCAGGTGCAGAGCTGTCTCGAGTCCGCAGAGACTCAGATTACATTGTTTACATGTACGAGATGTCCAGCACCAATGAAATCCTTCAGAAGTCTGCAGACAGCCCCCACACCAAACGGATATTGGAATGTTCAATGTTCTCTCTACTCCAAGACTCGAAGAGGATCTAACCAATCTTGCAACTCGAGTGGCAAATTTATGCAAGTTTAGACTAAGAACTAAGAAGTCTTTGTTTCTCAACATTTCTCATGTCACCACCGTCACCACCACGACGACACAGCAAGCCCCACCAATGCCCCACCCGCGGACCTCAGGGTCACGCGACAACCAGGAACTCCGCACTCATCACGGTCCTCAAGGTCACGCCCGACCACCAGCCATATGGCAAGGCGGGGGATCTTGGGAGAGGTTCTTCGAAGGGGGGAAGAAATTCACACTTGCATGTAGCTTGCGGGTGCAAGTTTTATGTTCACGGAAGTTCACAAAATGTCCCACCGGGACATTTTGGCTCAAGTTGGTGGGAATCGCCCATTGGATTCCACCTGAACTTTTGGAAGAAAAACTCCCCAGTATATCGGTTTTTGAGGAACACGACGCAATGGCGCACCCGATGGAAGCGGAGTACGTGATGATTGAGTCGGTTAGAGATGCCCAACCAGACGTGGAGGATTTGGCTACAGTCAGTAGCCCGGGCATGGAGAGTTTGGACCAGGCAGCTGACGCTGCGTCTACAGCCCTCCGTCATGCGGAGGCGGAAGGAGCTAGGGGCCTGGCCGTTTTTGGCCAGCCCGTTTTGGTCTCCGAGCTGGACGCTCAGGAGCAGATTCGAGAGTTGGAGCGCCACCTGCAGGAGCTCAAGTCCTGGGGTTAGACGACAATGCTGATGGCGGCGCTGGCAACTGGCCTAGCGGTGAGGGGGGATGCGGCTATGGCAGCTGTGGCACCGACCTCGAGCGCTACTACACCCTCTGCGGCGGAGGCCCAACCTGCGCTGCTGACAACCATGGCGGAACCCCCGATGGCCTGGCCTGTTTCGGCGGAGCCACGGGCAGCCGCACCAATGGAGCCGATGGACGACGACCACAGTGAGAGACCAGGCCTAGGTTTCACGCCCCCTGCACCGGCAGGGTACACGGTAGATCCCGAAGGCCCAAACACCGGAGCCTCCAAGACCGAGCAAGAGGCCGGCTCCACAGCCCATGGAGGAACCAACCTCCAAGACTCTTTTCCGGCCATTCCGGGCCACCTGGCGGGGCTCCTCACCTCGTGCACTGAGAAGGAGATGGTCCAGCTCTTCGACCAGTTCACGGGCTACCCACTCTCCGAGCCGGTGGTCTCCCGCATCATCGAGCAGTACATCCCCCTGCGGGCCTTGGCCATGCAGGAGAAGATCTGGACACAGAAATACCAGAAGGCCACGGACAAGTCCGGCCTGACGGAGGATCGAGGCCTCCACCGGCCTGCAGGAGACATGCCCTTCCACTCCATGTGTGGCAAATGCATGACGCCCTGGCCGGACAACGCGACCAGGTGCTGGACCTGCAAACACGACCAAGCCATCGAGTACCAGCGGCCTACATCCATCATGGAGGTGGGCGATGAGACTGGACGCTGCTCTACGAGGCAGGCCGGCCGGTCTGGCGTGCTCCTGCCACGTCTACCCAGGTGCCCCTGGCCCTGCGGCGACTGGCATGGACCCTGAGGCGGAGCGGCGCTTCAAGCTGTCACACTCCATTGATGGGAGCCAGTTTGCCCAGGCCCCTGCGGCCACTTGCACTGAGGCAGAGAGGACCTTTGCGGATGAGGTCCCATCAGTCTGCAGGGTCCACATCCGGCAGGAGATCCTGTCGGCTGACTATGAGGATGACGCGGCAGAGACAACGGCGGTCCATCGCAGACGACTGGAGGAGCAGCAACCGGAGGCGGCCAAGGCCCTTCGCCTTCAGTCTGAGGCCCTTCAAGGCCTCTCTGCTGCCGACCTCAAGGCGGAGCGCGCCCAATCCGAGGAGGCGGAACGTGAGGAGAAGGCGGACCATGTGGCCCAGTTGCAGGCCACCGTCTTGGCCCCCATTCAGGAGGGCATGCAGTCGGTCCCTGACAGCCAGGTGCGGAACTCTGGCTCTGACCTCCTACGGAAGGTCAACCTCCTGGACTTCAAAGCCGCTTTGAAGAAGAGGATGCTGGAGGAATCTTCGGGCAGCACTGAGGCATCCCTTCAGGCGGCGGTCACCACCATGGAGAAGGCCAAAACGGCGAACAAACAGATCCAAGACCAGGGCACGGCCTTCATGGAGAAGTTTGCGCTCGACCCAATGGAGATCTCGGCCTGGCCCACCGACCTCCAACAAAAGCTGGAGAGGGGCCTCTTTTGTCCGACGGCCTCACTGGGCTGGCACCAGGTCCCGGACCCCTCGGACATGCTGCAGCACTACCTTCCGGCCATGCGGGCACTTCAAAATGGCCAGAACCCATGGGCTGAGCGCCCCAAGCTTCTGGAGGAGATGCCCGACCTCAAGCACACAGTGGCTACCGCGGCACCTGGGGAGGCTTCAACTCTTGGTGCCCCTGGCCTCAATGAGATGGATGAAGAGGCGAGGAAATTGGCCATGCTGCTTTGGGCCCTGAAGGTACACCGGGGCGAGCTCCGAATGTTTGGTGGCGTCTGGCGCCTGAGTTCAGCCCGCCCCTCCCGGACTGGGCGCAGCCAAAACCTGGTGCACTCTTGGCCAAGGAGGTGGACAGATACCGGGCATTGGAGAGGCAGCCAGAATCCGCACAAAGCCAGTACCGCTGATCTGCCCGAAGTATAGTTTTTCGGGGGCACCCTGGCACCTACAATTTGTGTCAACGGTCCGGAAGCTCTCGATGCTCACTACCTCCTCCCCACGATCAGCAAGGACTTTGCGGGATTGATCCCGCGACCATCAGGAGGGGATCGGGCCCTACGCTGGCTCAAGGACGCCCTTCGACGCCGGGGCGTGGCACAGGAGCATGTCACGCCCCTCACCTGCACTCCTTTCGGGTCTTCATTCCAGATTGTGCCTTTCAGCTGGGGTTCCCCGCTCAGAACAGCAATACCTGGGGAACTGGATGACTGAGTCCACAGCTGACGTATACACTAGGGAGAAGCGAAACGTTGTCCATCTGGACCAAGGTGGCCGACGAGGTGAATTCCATCAAGATGACACTGGGCAGAGAGCGCAGAGAGGACCTGAGTCACGGGGACTGGGATGACCCAGTGACGGAGGTGGTGGACGCGGACGCGCGACCCCCGGACTCCCCACCACACTCCTCCAGACGCTCAATGGCGGCCACTCCGCCTTGCGAGGCGGCCTCTCCACTACCGGACAAAGTTACTCCGGGCACCAATGACTCATGGGATGTGGTTGAAGGTGAAGACAACGGCTTGGCCCCCCTACTCGCCCAGGCGATTGACTTACCAAAGGAGGACGACCAGGTCGATCAGGACTATCCCTACCAGGTGATCAGTTCCAACACAGCCCGGGGCCCGGAGAAACAGCTGCGGGTCCACCTCCTCACAGTGGAGGGCTTTTGCTTGGGCTGCGGTTGGCGCCCCAGGAACACCCAGATGACTGTGCTGACCCCGGGGGAGTATGGGGCCAACCCTGCGGGCTATGGCAAATGCACGCGATGCTTTTCCAAGGGTGACCTTCCCCCGTCTTGGCTCGTGAGTCGCCACGGCACAGTGGAAGGAAAGGACATGCCCGATCTTGAGATGGACACGGAGAGTTCGGCCACATCGGGCTCAGATACTGACGACTCGGTGGACACTCAGTCAGAAGCTGATGCTGTACCACTGCCGAAGGCGCTCCCAGTGGACTCCAGCTGAGGTCTCCATTTGATGGGCCGTCTCCACCCTGCACCACGGCCAGGTGCCCTTTGGCCCTGGAAAGGGGACGGGGGGGGAGCACGCAGACAGGAGGCACATCTTGGCCTGCCTGCATCCTTCACAAATGGCGGGTGTGCAGGCAGACCTTCGGACTGGGCGAATCCTACTGCCTGACACACCCTTTGTCCCCTGGCGGGCATCAACCAAAGCGCAATGGAAAAAGCCTGCGTGCAGCTTTTTGCGCTCTTGGGATCTTTTTGACTTCTGGGTACATATTCACACTTGCATGTAGCTTGCGGGTGCAAGTTTTATGTTCACGGAAGTTCACAAAATGTCCCACCGGGACATTTTGGCTGAGGCACCGGAATTCCTGGATCTCTTGACGAAACCACTGGCTCTCATTCTGGTTGCCAAACAAATCCCCTGGGTAGTTCAGGCAAAACTGGCCCAAGAAGGCTACACCCCAGAAGATGCACGGGCCCAAGGGCCCAGGGACTTGGAGTTCAAGGACGGGGAGAACAACTTCAACGCGGCATCCTCACGGTTTACTGCCATGCGCCTGTTACAGGCGGTCAGAGCAGCCAAGTCAATGGCCCAAACACAGCTCCATGTCGGACGCACGACCTGCCGGAGGACGGAGAACGCCCTGTCAAGACCACACGGAAGGTGTCGGTAGACGGTTGGGACCGGGCAGATGAGGAGGAAACCCGGCCGGACCCCCGGACCCGGCGACAACTGGAGAGAATGCACACGGTTTTCCGGACCACCTTACTGATGTGCATTGCGGGCCAACCGCAATTTGCCCACCTGAGACTGACCAAGGAGGCCCTGGATGAATGGTATGAGTGGTTCTATGGAGAGGACATCGCGGGTCGCAGACCTCCCCCGTCGGAGCGAGTACTCCAGTTTGCGGAGCGCAATGCAGCACACAAGTGCTCCTCCCTGTGGGTGACCCGAGCATACATCAAGTGGGCGAACCAGCTGCACCACCATCGCATCAAGTTTGATCAGTGCAGACTGGGCCAGATGGTGGTTAAGGCGACCACCCTATCGACCGACCTCCCCCTACACCACTGGCAGGACCTACGACACCAACCCCTTGGGGGACCTCCAATCCAGTGACCTTAGCCGCTATCCGGACCAGATGATGATAGGCTTGGCTCAGGCCGCCAAGGTCCTCCAGGTCCCACCCAAACCCACCCATGAGCAGTACTCCCTCTCGAGCAAGCAAGGCCCATCGCAGGCCTTACACAAGGCAGCACCGCTGCCAGTGCGGCCACCTTTCCATCTCCGAGGACCTTTCGCTCCAGGATCCTCTGATGCGCCTTCAGGTGGCCTTCAAGACCAGGCCACTCCGTGATGGGGCAAACCATCCTCCTGGGCCAGACCTGCCTCCGCCCTGGCCAGGTTAGGGGCCAAAATCCTGGCTCTGACAGCCCCGTTCACGGACCAAGTCATGTGGTCAATCACGTGCGACCCACTGCTGGAGAACATCAGGCAGGTCCTCCATCCTGGACACCACCACACCACGCCGGATGGACAGCCCTTCTACCTGGAGTTGATCTCCCAACTCGCGAACAAAGCCGGGGACCTACCCTCAGATCCTTGCCACGGGAGTCGCCTGGGGGTCTCAGTTCCCACCCTCCCCTCCCCGGGAGTGTGGCCCCTCAAGAGCGAACTTGCGGGAGAAGACCCCGTGGAAGCACCTTTGGACGACCCCAAGGGCCATCACAATTACCCGTCAGCAGCAGACTTCTCCAAAGAGATCCGGGCTACCTTCGAAGAGGAGGTCCCACTGGGCATGACGATTGGTCCACTGTCTCGGCAACAGGTGGCCGAACTGTGTGGATGTGACCCAACCGAACTCTGCCCAGGCCCCCTGGCGGGAATCGATGAAGGGGACAAGGTCCGTACCATCTATGATGGGTCGGTGGGCGGAGCAAATGCAAAGATCCAGCAAAACACTAAGGAGCGGACCACGGCGCCCACAGTCTGGACTGTGTCCATGCGATCCACTGGCTTCATGCCGCCAGACATACTGAGGCCGGCCTAGTCCAGGAGCCTCTGGCCCTGAACGGGCAAGGGGACCCGGACGACCCAGCCCCAGCCTGGGACTGGCCCTCCAAGGACAGCCAGTGGATTCTGCTCAAGGCCGATGTGACTAAGGCCCACAGACAAATCAAGGTTCTGCCCCAAGATTGGCGATTTCAGGTTGCACAGCTAGAGGATGAATGGTGGGTCAACAAAGTGGGTACCTATGGCATGGCGAGAGCGCAGCTCTACTGGGGCAGAATGGCGGCCTTGCTCCTGAGGATCCTCTACTACCTCTTCCCTCAGATCGATTGGGGCTTTGTGTTTGTTGATGACTTCTGTTGGCTGCTCCGCCTGCCCACCGGGCCGCAGTTCACCGCGGCACTCTTGGGCACGCTAGTGGCGTTGGGAACCCCCCCTCAGCTGGAAGAAGACTCACCTGGCGGAGATCAACACCTGGCTCGGCTTCGTGATCCACCCGGCCATACCCCGAGTCCAGATGGCGGCCCCCAAGCACATCAAGGTCATGGAGCTCCTGGAGGAACTTGCCAACGGATCCCCCATGTCTGCGAAGGCCATCGAGAAGGCAATGGGCCGGATCCAATGGGCAACAGCATGTTGCCCCCCTGACCAAGTCCATGCTCCAGCCACTTTGGGCTTGGAAGATGGCAGTCAGAACAATGGGCCACCCACCCAAGGTGGTCCGTATGCTGGCTTCTCTCCTGAAGGAGCTCTTCACTCACCCCTTCGAGCAATACTCACCCTTTTTGCCGAAGTCTCCCTGGTGGGGACGCAGCGATGCCAGCGCATCCCGGACTGGTGAAGCCTATGTTGGAGGCTGGTGCTCGGCCTCCCCGAACCCCACCAAGGACACGGTCCTATGGTTCCACTATGCCATCACAGCGGACAAACATCCGTGGGCATTCAAGGATGGCAACCCGCAGAAACGCATAGCTGCCCTGGAACTCCTGGGCACCCTCCTTCTCTGCAAGCACTTGGTGACCCAACAGGGCCAGCTCCCGGGACGAGTGCGCCTCCCGGTTGGCAGCGACAACTCAGGCAACATCTTCAGCCTGCTCAACCTCTCGGCCAAGAAACCCTACTCGGCGGCACTACTGATGGAATTGGTTCTTTTCCTTCACTGTGAGGGCTGTAGCATTGCCCCCAGGGAATACAATACCTGGGCGGACGAACTTACTCACCCGGACTTTGAAGGGTTCTCCCTAGATTGCCGGCTACCGGCCCGGAGACCCTCTTTGTTTTTCCTTTTGCCACGAGACTACTGTCTTCTACGGGATTTTCCTAGGTGCCCACCCAATTGATCCCGTGACCGGATCCGGTGGGCTGTCCTCCCGACCCTGGCACCTATTGGCCCTGGGAGGACCAGGGGACGCCGGGTGTTGGGCAGCGGTGGGCGAATCCTACTGCTTTTTTTGGCGAAGTCCAGGGCACTTTGAAACTGACCAAAAGATACAGGGTCTGGGGGAGGACCCCAGCATCAACCAAAGCGCAATGGAAAAAGCCTGCATGCAGCTTTTTGCGCTCTTGGGATCTTTTTGACTTCTGGGTACATAAGACCAAATGCTTTTGGAGAGGCCAAACCCGGCGAGCCAATGCTTTTGGAACTTCGGATTTTTGGTGGGGAACCCCCATGGTTACGTGGAATCCACCTCCGGAGCATGGAACGCATCAGCACCCATCACCCGGGAGCACAGGGTGGGCGCGATCCGTTGCTTTGGTCGTTTTGACGAATCTCTTCCATTCCAAGCATTTTGACAAGCGCTATTGGCTGCGTAGATACCCCGAACATTTTCAGATGGCCAGGCAGGTATTGGGATTTTACGAAACCTGGTAAGGAGTTTCCAAGAAACTGCGATGTGCATTGCCACAAAGGTCGGCAACATGTGTGGATGGATGTTGAGAAAACACGTTAGACTCTCATCGTAGTGTATGTCGGACAAGGACCTACTGTTGAAGGACCTACGAAACCAAGACAAGGTAGGGCCCAGGAGTCAAGGCCATTGGGCCAGGTGCTGACGAGCATGAATTGGAACCCATGGCGCTGGTTCGATCCATGTCTCCTGCGAACTCCTTATAGCCTGAATGAGAAAACATCGGTGGATCCGAACACGGCGCGGATCGTCAGTGGATCAAAGGACTCCCAAAGTCTTGACTCTTTTGTGAGATTGAGCATGCCATCATGTTCATACATGATCAGCCTTGGCACTTTTCCCCACCGTGCCGTCGTGTAAGCTCGACACCTGCCACAACCTGTGGCTCAAGCCTGCTAGAAAAGCCCGCGCTTTTTGCTGTGGCCGCGCCAGTTTGATACTGGCAGCGGAGCTGCTGGTTCCGACTCAGGGCCGCAGCTTAGCTACCACGTTCGACCTCGCCGGTAGAGCATGGCTCTGCTGGACAACCTACGCTACGATGGTGGCTCGAACGCCACCGCCATGACCGCAGCCGCTGAGGAGGCCAGCTTGGAGGGGAAGTTCGGCATTCCTTGCTTCAACGGCGAGCCCGCCGCTTTGCAGGAGTACCTATACAGGGTACGTGCAAGAGCAGCCAGAGAAGCTCTGATGGACACCTCGGAGGTGAAGAAGCTCGGTCCGCTGGGCTTGAGGCTGCTGGAAGGCCTGAGGGGCAGTGCATTCAAGCTCGCTCAACAACTGAGCATAGAAGACCTGGGTAAGAAGGATGGACATGAGCAGCTGCTTGGACTGCTCGAGCGAAGCTTGAAGCCCCGCAAGGGCACCAATGGCTACTACTACATGGAGACTTGCCTGGACTGCAACAAAGTCCTCAAGCGTCAGAAGAAGACCGGAGCACCGACTGTCAACCCGATTGCGGAGGGCTACATCAAGGAGCCTGCCTTCTGCCGACACCACCATGTGACCTGGCGGGGATCCAATGGCATCAATTGGCGCAATGTGTGCCTTGATTGCGGCAAGGTCACCAAAGGCCGCTGGGATGACAAGACATTTCCTGGCACTGGAGCTCATGGACGACCCCCTCTACCAGCTCACCGAGACTTTCTCCAGGGTGCAATTGGCCAGCCTGTCACTGATGACAAGTTCTTCAGCATCACAACCATTCAGGAGATTGTCCGCTCCGCAGTGATTGTTGGGGCCATCCTACGGATGCGCCCGTTGAGCCACCGCGGACTCCACCGCGGACACCGCAGCGAAGCATGCCGGTTGCTGGATCACCACCTATCTCAAGTACAACGCCCGAGCGTGATCAGCTCAACATCTGGGGCCAGAGAAGCTCATCACCTTTGGCAAGTACAAGGGCCAATCCGAGTATGTCAGATGGTGCCTATCACAGTCTGCTCCAAGCAGTGGCATGAAGGACCTCCTGTCCTACCTTCGTGAGAAGCAGCGCATGGAGAATGAACTCACCGGCTACATGGCCATCCAAGATCCTGCACTACAACCAGAAGATGGCATTGAGGCCAATGAGATGTGGATGATTGCTATCCTTGACTCCGGATGCAAACGCACCTGCCATGGAGACCGCTGGATGGAGCGCTACATGAAGGCGACCAATCAGAACCTCACGGACTCACCCATCCGACAGGAGACCTGCAGCATCAAGGGCATCAATGGCGCTGTGAGCACTCAAGGACTTCGACGTCTTGAAGTTTGCTTCGAGTTGGAAGACGCCACTGGAGCATTTGCCGTCGGCACTCTGGACAGCACAGAGCTCAGCAACTCGGATGCACCCTTGCTCTTATCCATCCGGGATCAACGACGACTGCAACTCCAGCTGGATTTGACTGGTGACACCAGCACCGTATACAGCAAGCTCTTTGGCGGGAACATCAAAGTGACGGAAGTGAATGGGCTACTTGGTCTCCATCTTTTGCCTTCTCACCTCGCGCTACTGGCAGGACATGAGAATGCGGACATAGTCCATGAGAAGTTGACCCTGCCTGACGAGTCTTTGAGTCTGCCGAGACCTTTGATTTGGCCGGCGAAGACACCACGTCACTCAGCCCCACAACGGAGCCAACAACTGCACCGTCGAGCCCTATGGCTTCACCGTCGCCAAGAGCACCTACCAGTTCATGGAGCGAAGTCCATCTGGACATGGGAAAAGAGAGCATCAAGACCTTCTCAAAAGGTCAGAAGAAGCAGCTGAAGGACGACATCCACGAACTCGAGCAGAAGGACCAGTGCTTGTGGGGGCACCTCAGGGGCAAGAAGCACCACGCGTCCTTGCCACGTGGCTGTCGTGTCTTCCTCATGGAGATCTTCGCCGGAGCAGCTGTTTTGACCACCTTGGCCTCAGTTGCCGCTCCGGTGGATCTGCGCCTTGACGGATCCGATCTTCTCCGACCATCTGTCCATAGCATGCTGGAGCATGAGATCATGGAGAAGGACCCCTACGTGATCACCTTCAGCCCGGTGTGCGGACCATTTGGACCATGGTCGAACCTCAACATGAGCAAGAGCCAATCCCTGAAGGAGCGCATCACCGCTGAGAGAGAATCCTGGCACCCCTTTCTTCAATGGCTGAGGAAGATTGTCCGCCAACGTCTTCAACGCGGACGGAAAGTGCTGATTGAAAACCCATGGACAAGCGCCCTATGGGACACCTACAGCATGCGCCAGCTTATGGCCGAGAACCTCCTCGATGCCGAGACCCTTGAGTCCTTAGAGTTGGTGAGATGTGACAATGCCAATTTGGCCTTCGTGACTGGCACAACCACCTGCCTCACAAGAAACCAACTGGCTTCATGACTGCCAGCGAGCCGGTGAAGACTCGCCTTCACCGTCTGTGTGACCAACTACATGAACACCAAGTTCTCGAAGGTGGACAACGCACCAAGCGAGCTCAAGAGTGAACAACCGCACTTTGGTGGCCAGCTTCTACACTGAAGACATCCAGGAATGCTCAGCTGAGCTCGATATGGGCCTCCTGGACTCCCTTGTCGATGAGAAGGACATGGTTCCTCGTCAAGACCTTCCCCCACACCGCCTCAATCAGGCTGAGATGGAACGTCAGGAGCTCGTGGAAGAGAATCCACCACCCACTGAATCTGCGGAGATGGAGCGAGAACAAGAACGTCGCATCCGCTGGCTGAAGATCCCAAGACCTACCAGATTGGCCTTGAGACGCCTGCGCAACATGACAGGCCACAGCCCTGTGTCCAACATGATCCAACTGCTACGAACGGCTTGCGCTACGCCGTCTGTTGTTGAAGCCTGCAAGCACTTTGCCTGTGAAAGCTGCCGCAAGCACATGAAGGTCGAGAAGCCCAACGTCGCCAAGATGCCTGGTAAACCAGTCTTCAACCATGAAGTGGGCTTGGACTGCTTCGAAGTTCGAGACAGTGGCAACAACCGGCAAACCATCTTGTCGGCCATCGACCTTGGCACCTTGTACCAGCAAGCCTGGTGGGTTGCTGGCGGAGGAGTTCCGAAACCCTCCATTTGCGCTGAAGCATTTCTGAATGGCTGGATCATGGCATATGGACCACCCCACGCAGTTGTTTGCGATAGAGGCATGCGCAACCAAGGCCGCATGAAAGACCTTCTTCGCATCCATGGCATCGTCCTTCGCTACACTACACTGGCGTTGAGGCACCCTTTCAGCTTGGCCGTGGAGAACGTCAAGGAGGACTCTTCAAAGAGCTGCTGCACGCAGCCATGGAGGAACGCCAAGACCAAGTCATTGGTGTGAACCAAGTCAAGGTCCTCGTCAGTGAGACCTGTGTTGTGAAGAACATGAAGCTCAACCACCATGGATTCACACCCTATCAATGGGTTCTTGGCAAGCTCCCTATCGATGTGACCTCCCTGACCGCCGAAGAGTCCGAGGGCAAATCCCTGGGCGTACAAGACGCCATCCAAGAGCCAGAAGATGAGTTTGGCACAAGCAGCAAAAGCCGCATTCACCAAAGTGGACTCCAGCAGAAGAATCAGAGCTGCACTCTTGAGGAAATCCACTCCTCTACGAGGTCCCTATCAACAAGGAGATCTTGTGTGCTTCCATCGCCGTGGCCGTTGGCATGGACCAGGCCGCATCATCGGCCGTGACGGCAGAGCAGCTGTCTGGATTGTCCACGGCGGCATCCCACTCGTGGCACCAGAAAGCTCACTCCGCCCGGCCTCTGCTTCCGAGGTCTACGCCAAACAGCTTTTGGAACTACGTCCAAGTCGCAAGCGTGCACGAGAAGCCATGAGGGATTCCCACCAAGACCACAACCCCTTCGCTGATGACTACCAGCTCGGATCGTGCCAAGATGATGGTGAACACCAACCTGGCTATGTGGAGATCCCGTCCGTGACCGGACCTGCAGCTGACGTGGAAGCCGAAGCTGATGAGGAGTACACACCTTCGGTTGCACCTCCTGGCATTGCTGAACTGCCCACTCTGGAGGAGGAAGAGCCAACACCTCTTGAAGAAGCACTACCAGCTACAGCTCCATTCAACCGCACTGGCACCGAAGAGCCAGAGGGTGAGCGCATTCCGGACACACCTCTCCAACGTCCTGTACCACATGATGAATCACCACTTCAACAGGCGATGCGCCGATCGCTCGATCAACTGGATGGACATGCCATTCGTCCACCACCAGGACTTCATGCAGTACCTCACTCATCGTCTACGACGACCAACCGTGAACGGTCACGTTCACCTGTGCGAGAGGCTCAGAATGTCCGAGTTCCCACAGAAGGAGACATGTCATTGCTTGGCATCCACGAGAACCACCATTTCCATTGCTTTGTGGCCAAACGCTTTCAGAACAAGTGTGGCAAGCAAGCTGGCGCCGGCCGCGAGCTGAACTTTGATCGTGAACCTCCTGAAGTACAAGAAAAGCTCACCGGCTCACGCCGCAAGGAATGGGGCAACTGGATGCAGTTCACCGCAGTTGACGTGATTCCACCTGACGACGTTGACCAGTTCAAGGAGGACAACCCGGACGCTGAGATCCTGAAGAGCCGTTGGGTCGACACCAACAAGGCTGAAGAGGGAGAAGAGGACTGGAAGAGAATAAAGGTGTTCGCACAGATTCACCTACTGCCAGCCAGCCCTTTATCAACCTCATCATTTGTTGGGCCGCAGCACTTGGAGCACCACTTCGTGCTGGAGACATCAGTGCAGCATTCCTGCAAGGTGCCTGGATCACTCGCCTGCTTGCCATCACCCTTCCAAAGGGTGGAATTCCAGATCCTGCTGTCAAGCCTGGCAGCCTACTGATGGCACGGAAGAGTGTCTATGGAACACGAGATGCACCTCGTGGCTTCTGGAAGGCTTTGCGTGATGTTTTGCTTTCAAACGGGCTCATCCCTGTGCCCTTTGAGACAGCCGCCTACTACCAGCCGGGACCTTCAGGCACCATCCGCGGACTTCTGGGATGTCATGTTGACGACCTTCTATGGTGCGGTCTCGAAGACATGCAGAATGTCATGTTGGCGGTGCAGAAAGAGTTCAAGTTCGGTATGGTTGAAAATGATGAAATGAAGTATTGTGGCCGCATCATCAAGCAGTCAGCTGATGGCATCAGAGTCACTTGCCCAAGCGTGCTCGATCGCACCAAGGCCATCTATGTGGAGCCACAACGAAGGAAGCAGCTTTCAGCCGCAGCCAAGCCCTCAGAGATTTCACAACTGAGATCCGTGGTCGGATCATTGAGTTGGCTCGGACGCATCTGCCGTCCGGACATCTGCTTCCGGGTGAACCAACTTCAAGCTGTGCAGCAACGCGCGCAAGTGCGCCACCTCATTGAGGCCAACAAGCTTCTCAACTTCGCCACGCAGGACCGTGACAAGGGGTTGTTCTATGCCCGGAAGGCGATGAAGCTTGAGGAGGCCACCATTGTCAGTGTGACCGATGCTTCATTCGGCCAGAGTCTCGAGGACGTCAATGGAAACCTCACCGGACACCGCAGCCAGTCTGGCCGCATCCTCCTCTTGGCCAATGATGACTTTGAGACCACCGGCTCTGGAGTGGTCTACCCACTGGAATGGCACAGCGACACTATCAAGCGAGTCTGCCGCTCGACCCTTCAATCGGAGACCATGTCGCTTCAGCTTGGAAGCGAAGAGGCTGAGCACTTGCGCCACGTGCTGTTCGCTGTGAAGAATCTCAGCACGGGCTCAGCAAAGGAAGACGCTGTCTTGGCGCCTGAAGCCACCAAGTGTCTGTGGCTCACCGACCGCAGGAGCCTTTCAGACCACCTGTGCAATGCCGGCGGAGGAGAAGTCGCCGACAAGCGCCTGGCCATAGACCTCACTGGTCTGAGGCAGGAGGCGTGGCGCGCCACGGGAGAGAAGATCGGCAACCCAGCCTATGCCGAGAAGGTCCCCGACAGCGCTCCAACGAAGGTGAAGTGGATTGCAACATCCACCATGGTGGCCGACGGCCTGACAAAGGCCATGAAGGCACCGCAGCTGGATAGCTTGATGGCTGATGGGAAGCTCAGCGTAGCTTACACTCCGTAAAGATATACGGGTGTGAGATTGAGCATGCCATCACGTTCATACATGATCAGCCTTGGCACTTTTCCCCACCGTGCCGTCGTGTAAGCTCGACACCTGCCACAACCTGTGGCTCAAGCCTGCTAGAAAGGCCCGCGCTTTTTGCTTTGGCCGCGCCAGTTTGATACTTTCATACTCAAAAACTACCTGTTCAAGTGACTTTTAAATCACTGTAAAGGTCTTCATCAAGAGTCTTGACTCTTTGGGTGGAATGCCATCACCCCAAAAACCACCTGTTCGTGAAGGACCATGTCCACCCATGGACCGCACCACGTCCGGGCGCGCTCCGCCGCCGAGGCGTCCCGCCGTGGCGGCCGAGGACGAGACTGCCGAAAGACCGGAGGTGGTCGAGACCGTGAAGGAGGGTCGGCGTCGAGCGGGGGGAGGGGGTTGTTGGGCTGGTGCGATGAGAGTCGGCACTGGTTGGCCACCCTACTACGGCCACGCTACGTGATGTAGTGGGCCTTTGTTGTTGTCATGTAAAGCTGGCTAGATCCGTTTGAAGAGGAGCAGAGTGAAAAGGAAGAATCGTAAAGATGCCAAAGGAGTTGGACACCTTCTTCCACGTCATGTGTTGACTTGGTACCGGGTTCGTGTCTCTGCATATGCAGGAGGAAAGCAGACCCTCCACTGCCTTTGCTGCCATCGATGACTGGAACCGCCAGACCATGCGACGGTGACCCGGCGTGACCATTATGATGATCCGATCCGGAAGGTTTCGGCTGGTTTTGCACATAGCCTCTCGAGCTCCTTCTGGACATGTTTTTTTTTTTGCATTCTCTTCTCATGATTCTCATGTCCCTACCTAGCAACTTGTTGGTCCCCCCAAATCACACAGAGACTTGTGGGGTGACGTAGAGACCCCTCAAAGCCCAACCGCCCAATGAACCCGCAGGACAGAACCTTTGAACCTCTCCTCCCAGAAAACCAGAAAAGAGTCCCAAAACAGTGAACGGGTCAACGGACAGTCATACTCGCATGTGTCTAAACCGAAGCTGGTGATTCTGAAGACCATCACCCAAATATGACCTTTGACCTGACCGTTTCGAACCCAATGACTTCTCCATGTGCCGAAAGCAAGACACCTCTCATCACCTCTCCTCCGCCCGCCCCTCCGTCACGGTCCGAGGCTCCGGGACGCCGCCTTGAACGACACGGTGGGCACCTTGCTGGGCAAGGCGCCTCCCTGGTCCCGCGCGTGTGAGGAGCTCAAGATGCTCGAGGCGGGACGGAGTGACTCCTGGATGGGGGAAGGGGTGATGAGGGAATGAGGGATGGAAGGGCGCCCGGATAAGGCGAAAAAGGATCGATGAGGAGTTGTTTCAAACATGACTTCAGAAACTGAAAGAAAAGAGGGGGTGTAGAGGAAACTGACAGGTCGTTGGGATCCCGTCATGTGGAGAACATATACTACTGTAAATATACGATCCTCATTTTCTGGTTGGGTGGCTCCAGAACCTGTTTGCGTGGGGGTGAAGCCAAGCACCCTTGGTCAGCAACCACCCTCCCTGCCACAGAGTCAAACACGTCAACCCAACCGCAGACCTTGTCGCCCCTCTCGTCCTCCACCTTCATGGCTTCGACGATGAGGCGTGCGGGGTTGGACCGGCGGTTGACGGGAGCGCGAAGATGTTGGATGTGTGACAGGATTGGCGAAAGTCATTTTTGCTTGAACGCATGGCAGATGAGATCACCTCGGATTTTTGCATGTTGGATGCCACCTGATGCCACCTGAACCCTAAACCAGTTTTCACCTTTTATCTGTACCACCAAGATCGGCAGGAACTAGGCCCCAAGATTCGCCCGAGCGTTCGCACCGGCGCATCGGCGTCTCGCGCGCACCGCGGGCAGGACCCGCGCCGCTCCGCGCGGCGTGAAACACGCCGCCGCCCAGGACGAGTCACACCTGGGAGATTGCGACCACCCCTCGAGACCTGCTCCACATTGGAAACAACAGGCGAGTCCGCGCGTGCTGCGCATGCTGCGTCCGGCTCCATGCTCCCGGGTCGGTGGGGACCCATCCAGGCCGACTCTGCGCGGTGGCAGGGTGGTTTGGCGCGGTTGTTCGGTCGCCTCTGCGCGGTGGGTGGTGTTTTACGCAAAGCTTTCTTTCTGGCCTTTTTGTTGGCGGTGCGACACACACACACACATGCTGCACTTTTGGGGGGTGAAGAGCGTAGTGTTCGCGGTGTTGGGGCGTGCGGGAGAGGCTGGTGATGGCTGCCAGTTGGGTCGACACATGTTTTGGCACATTGAGATGGTCATGGGGTGAGACTGTTCATTTCAATCAAGTGGAACCTCACACCTATCATCCATCAGGTGCGGTCAGGGCAGTAGCGAACAGGCACCTGGTAGGTTCACAGGTTTTTTGTGTTTGGACTAAAGCGATGCTTTGTGGAATGATGAAAAAACACACAGCCGGTTGTTCTGTCAAGGTCTTTTTGTGGATGATTCCCTGTTTTGCAAGTCTGGTTTGAGGCCAGATTGAGATGCAAAAGAGGCACGGAGATTGAATGCTTAAAGATGCTTAAAGGATTACAGTGATGACAGAACAATATCTGCCAACTGTTCTCCTCGTTTGAGTTCTACTCAATTGTTCGTGGACAAGATCCAGAAGCTGGAGATCGACTCCATTTGTCAAAGTGCAACATTTGCAGTATATTCAGCATATTCCTGAGATCTGTTTAGGATACCATGCCTGAGTTGGCCGGAGGGCAAAGTTCTGCTGCCCACTCCCCCACCACAAAACAGAAACAACAGGACCAGGAACTGAAATGACACCTAATAAACACGCGTGGCTTCGTTCTGCTTGCGGAACTATCCATGTTTTTTCCATGCAACCTCACGCTCCACTTCCCCCCAACACCTGTGCGTCGTCGATCCTGGACAGGCGACGCGACGTGATGACGGAGTTCCAGCAAGTGCTGAGGGTTCAGGGCCCCATGCTGCGGAAGCTCCAGAAGTATTCGCCGGGGCATGCGACGAGAAGTTAGGTGATGAGAAGCGGTCCGCCAGCGGTCCGCTGCGGAGCTCACGCGGAGTCTCTGTTTCGGGTGTAAAGACCTGAGAAGTTGCTCAATGATTTTGGCGCCCTCCCCCTCCCTCGAAGCTTGTCTGGAAGCTGGGAAGCTTCTTGGATCGGGTGTATTGTGAGTCCAAGAAATAGCGACACTAAAGCAAGATGTAGAGGGCCCCCAAACGTCCTTTGGGGGTCAAACAGGGGGTCGCCCTGTCTTGATATACACCTGGGTCATAGGTCATGGTGCATGTCCGTAAATGGGCCGTTTCATCCACCCGATCCGGCCATGGAATCATCGACCCAGTTGCGTGCACCTCCGAGTACTTGTGACACTTCTGGGTTCCGTACCTACCAGAATTTAGAATCTTAATAGATCAGAGCCAAAGAACTCGGACTGTGTTGCACTTCCCTTTGGACCCCTCAGCTGCCCCACCTTCCACAACCGGCATATCTTGCCCCGGACTCCGCTGTTCGGTAGACCGCGGTCTCACCCGGGCGCGGTTGACGCCGTGCTGACCTGGACTCGCTTCGGGCATCGGTTGTCCACTTCCGCCAGGAATAGGATTCGGGGCATCGGTGCCTTTTCAAGTTTGATGAAGTTTGCAGGGCCAGACTGGACAGGTCACAAATTATTACGTTGTGAGTTGCGAGCATCCGGGCATTCATTCCTTCGTGCGAAAAGGCGGCGCACAGCCGAGCTGAAGTGTTGGGTCAGACTCAAATCGCCGGGTCGTTTGGCCCGATGCAACGACTGTCGGAAGCGGCCAAGACACGTCCTGCTTTCAAACTGTCATTATGACCCAGAGAAAAGAGGTGCTGAGAAACACTTGATACTTCCCTCACACAGGTCGCCCCCTTTTTGGGTCCGTGGAATGATGGCAAAGTTGGGCGACCTTGGGCCAAGCTCAAACTCTGAACCAGCTCTCAGTTCGTTTCGCATGCCATTCCATGAATTGTTTGTTTCTCAACCCATTGACTAGGTGATGATGTCGGGGCTGAGGCTGCGTCCGAATAGCAGTCCTGCAATCCGTTATGCCTGACATATTCAGCAGTGAAACCCTGACAGTGTTCAGGCTCGGGGTAAAGAACCCCAGTTTGGGGAGATTGCTTTGAGTTTCCCTCCGATGGTCGCTGCATGTCGCTGCAATGGTCCGAAGCACTAGCACTGGCACGCAGCACTCGCGCCAAAGGCGCGAGTGTGCGGAGCATGATCACCTCAGAAAAAAGATCGAGCTTCGCCCTGCCATGCAAAGTTTTTCTTGCTTGTGGATGAGAACTCTAGATCTAAATATCTGCACTGTATTCCAGACTTCTTTGGCACTACAACATCCAGGCAGCTGGTGCCGTCAGGCTGCCGTTGCATGTAGATGCTGATCACCTCATCATCCTAAAACGAAACTGTGGTTGGAAGAATCAGGTATGACATGTCCACACCTTCGCCTTGTAATTGTCAGAGTTTGAATCTGCCCTTCAGACGGCAGGTTAAGTAAACCGACGACCCTGACAGATTGCACCATCCTATCAGATAAAAAAGATTTTGTAAAGACAGATGTGAACCACGGTGAACCGGTCACTGAATGTGCCAAAAAACGTGTAGATTGGATGGATTTTCAGGTGCTGCACATGCATCTCCTGTTTTCAGATTCATCTCATGCAGGTGCCCACGGAGAATGGTCAGAAAGGGTCGGACCGGGCGGACCCGTGCACATCCAAAGCCACACTCCCGTGGCAACGAAGAAACAACTGGAGCCAGGTGTGGTGTTCTGTGGTCCTCTGCTCGGTCCTCTGCACCTGTCGCCTAAGGCCTCAGTGACGATTACGAGGCGAGTGACGATGACGAGGGTGGTCGGTCTCCTTGCCGCACATCGGCATTGCTCCTCGTTTCATGATGCACACAACATGTGCCAGGGATTACATTGCATCCCTCCCTGGTTTCGTGATATTTTGTGGATGGTTCTCCAGGCATCAAACCAAAGTCAGAGTCCACATGGCTTTCGTGTTTGACGTTTTTGCCACAACAGCATACCAGTTTTCAGCAATCTCACCACAAATGTCATTCACGTGGACATTTTGTTGCTGAATCAAAGGTGAAGACGTTCGTGAAACAAAGATGAAGTTCGTTAAACGATGTTTAACGTATGTATATATATAATATAGATAGATGAACATGACGTTCATGAAATGAACATGACAAGTTGACATTGATGATCCAACCGAACATCAATACACCCCCACCCAACCACTGAGCGTCACGCCTGTTGCGTGGTCACATGAAAAACCGTAACATCAGTAGACTGTCCAAAAACACCAAAAATGCAGTGGCCCGATTGGGTGTTTCCGGTATGTTCTGGTCAACTCAGAAAGCCGCGAAGCTGAGTTAAGACTGGTTGCTGGGCAAAATAACCTCTTCTTTCTTTGCTGTTTTGGGACCATGTTCTTCTTTCGGAGTCAACACTTGATGCCGAGACGAGATACTTCCCATGAGACTGTGCAAGCTCTTGATGGACTGTGACGGCGTAGTCACGAGGGACATGTCCCAATAGAAGCGCCGGTGTTGGGTCAAAGGACCCTTGAAACTGCATCCAACGGTTTGCCAGAACACCCCAAGTTTTCCGGGTCCTTTGTCAGGTCACTTGACCTCTCTTGGATCGGATCAAGTGTTGAGGTTTGGCCAGTTTGGTCCAAATTTGGGCCTCCCCAGCAAGTCCAAAGTGGTGTGATTTTGTCGAGTTTTTGGATGTGATCCTGCTTTTTTAAGCTCTTGCGAAGACGCTACAGGAGGAGGATGGTGGCATGAAGATGGTCGGTGTGGCCCAGATTGAAGGTTGCAGAAGGTTGGATGCTGCATCAACCAAGGAGACCTTTCTTGATGGGGAGGGTGGAACGAGTGGGGTTGAAGTCGTTCTTTTGTCCGGTGGCTCTTCTTGCTTCTCTTTTTTCGGGTGCTGGAGGATGGGGCTTTTGATGGGTTCATGGGTACATACTTGCAATTCTTCAGGGTTTGGAGCTTAGTATATATCGTGCTCCCAATGTGAAGTTGGAACGACCATCTATCTATCACCTTGGAGGAGCTTGCACATGCAGCAAGCACGAGGTACCACCCTGATATAATATGATATAATTCCATTCAGCTGGCATTGGTTCGGGGCAAAGATATGTTGGCCCCGAGAAGCTTTTCGTTTGCAGCCGAAGATCTTCTTCTTCTGCACCAACTGATTTGGGCGGAATCAGTCATGGTCTTCCCTGGTGGGTGAAACACTGGCGTCTCCTCATCCTCCATCTTCGACGGGGGCCGAGCAGTGCCACGATGACTTGATGACGCCCCCCCCGAAGGAGAGAGGAACGTAGGACGTAGGAAAACTGAGAAAGCTGCGAACGGGTGCAGGAGTTGATTTGGTCATCGAAAAGGATCGCAAACGAGAGCTTCAGCGGACCTGAAAAAGGGGCTCTCTCTTCCACAGGAAAGCCCCAAAATCCAGATCACAGAAGGACTTTGGATCTATAAGGTACTGCAACCTCATGATAAAAGGACATGGAGAAGGTTCCATTGTTGGGAACGAGCTACTTAGACCGGCCGACCAAAAGAGATCGCTGTGTGTCGACAGCTCGTTGAGGCCTCTTATGAGCAGAGCTATCCGTGGGAGTGCCCAGCATCAACCCAGCAACCCATGAGATGCTGCGAAAGAAAGAGAACGGGATTTGGACCCCATAAAGTCCTTATAGGGGCCATAAGGGGTCATATGGGGCCAAGCTTTCGTTCAAGCTGAAGCACCTTTGCAGGAGCTACCTTATGTACCGTTGCTTTCAGGGGAGGATTTCGTTTCGCTCGGTAGTCACTTGGTTTACCTGGGTTCAATTATAGCCTTTTTGTTTTCAATCTTCTCTTGCCAACAGTTCTGTTTCACTGACCCTCCACTCTTGCTTTCCAGCCACGCATGTGCTCATGAAAAAGCAGCAACACTCTCCCAGTGGACCGGCTACTGTGGTGGGTACTGAAATATCGCTCGATTATTGCTCCTACCTGACTCAACTGTGGGCGAAGTCCAAAATTCGCATCCGACATATGGTGTGGATCACAAGGTGATACTTGTACAAGCTTCGCTTCCTCCTTTCTAAGTGACCATACGACCTGGATGTCTCTGTCCCATACGTTTCGAAGTGGAGTGAGGCCTCGGAAGGGCGACGAAACTCGTCGCTCTTCCGATCCTTCACACGTTCACTTGAATTGTCCATCTGGGCTTGGAGTCATCAACCAACAAGCACCGCTTCGTTACGAAGTGACTTGCATTCATGCTGGACCAGTCTGACTGGTACCGGTGGAGGTGGTGAAAACACCGCTCTTCGCCCGGCCCGGTGGACCAGCGTTCTTCGCCTCTGTGAGGCCGCAAGGGCAAGCCCAGCCACCTTTGCCGCCGAGGTGCTGTAGCAGCAGGGAGTGGTCAGTCTGAAGGGAAAGGATTGGGCGGTCAATTCAGCACTTCAAACACTGAGGTTGACAGCAGTGCATTCTGAATTCGTTGGGTCCACCGGTCAACCCAGGAGTTTGTGGTTTTGATCCATCACACACGGGCTTTTACTGGGAAGGGACGGGAAGGAAGTGAAGCGAGCGAGCAAGCGAGCAAGCAAGGAAGGACGGAAGAAAGGAAGTAAGGCAGTAAGCAAAACCAAAGTAAGCCCGCAAGCAAAGCAAGCGCGAGTAAACCATGCGTAAGCAAGCTAGTATACAAAAAGAGTTAAAAAAAATCAGAAGAACAAGGAAGCAAGTGAGAAAGCAAATAAGAAAAGGGTGAAGCAAGCAAAAAGCATGCACGCAAGCTAGGCATCAAAAACTTTCTGGATCAGTTTTTGCTTGGATTGCTATTGGGGGGGAGGTGCTGCGCCCTGCCCCCAACCCCTCCAGCTTTCACCAAAGCACGCCAAACAAAGCTTAGTGGCTAGTGGAAGCAACCAAAGAGCGCGTTTGCCCCAAGTGTTGTACATAGACGTGCATCACAGCAGATGATGGAGGCGTCCAAAGTGCTGTAAGTACCGCGTGGAGCATCCAAATCAGGCGGAAAGTAGTGGCAGTGGACGATATGATGATGTCCAAGGTGGTGTTAATGAGCGAAAAGTGAACAAGGGGCGCCCCACAAGCCGACGATAGCAGCGGAGGTCGAAAATATGAGGTTCCTTGTGGTGTAAGAACATGAAGAATGAACATCGAGAAACGGGCACCTTCTCGAACCAACCAACGCGGCCAAAGTTGTTGATCCAAACCAACCCGGTGGACTGGCAGACCAGGCCGCCTCAGGGCTCTTACGGACACTATGGGCACGGGGCACAAGCGCCCACCATGAACTTCCAGCAGGCGAAGCCTGTGGCAGGGCAGGGGAGAGGATTGGGAGTTTCGGGAGATGTCGTATCGCATCACCTGAAATCATGCGGATTTTAGCAATAAATAGTGAGCAAACCGTTCGCCGTGAGGAAAAAGAAGAAGCAGGCCATGGTCCTTCGCTCCTGTTGATGTCCTGCACCACTTCCGTTTTGGGCCTTTTTGGATCCTCCCCGTGTCCTCGTGTGTTGTTCAGTCCATGCTTTCTCCGGTGGTCCTGCTGTGTGTCCGGTTGTGTCTCTGTTTCTTGCTGGTGAAGCTGTTTGGGGAGTTTGGGGTTTATGCTGGTATAATATATAGTTTGGACAGAGAAATGTGATAGTGGGGCTCAGGGCGTTTGCCCCACAGCTGACGTGGGCAGCCAAATACAAGACAACTCTATACCTCCTGAGTCGAAACTTAATTTTTATTCGTTTGAACGAGAAGTATTTGAGCCATAACCGTATTTTGAAGTTTGAAGAAGGCCGTATGCAATATATAGATACTTTTCAACTCCTCGGTCGCACTTGTAATCTCACTTTGGGCAGTGCGAACATGATTGCATGAGAAAGTTGTCCTAGAAGTGCTTGGGGAGTACTAGATGACGCAACCCCCTACATTCCATGTCTTTTGGATGGGGGTTCATTCTGAACCACCGTTCACTTGGATGGTCTTTGTGTCAAAGACTCCCCGTCCACTTATAGATCTATGGTGCCAATACTGTCCAGGGTGTGTGACTCCAGAAGGAGAGAATGTGCCAACACGACGAAGAATCGGCACCGCCAGTCGCCAGTGCCGCTTCTGAACCAGGCAGGGTGACTCACGCGAAGATAACGATTTGCACAGGATACTTAACGCATGAACTGATTGATTGCCACGAACTTTGTGGCAAACAGCCATGAAGTTGCTTCATTATAGACTCATATCATAGACTGATTTGATTTCAAGGTGGTTTCCATCGGTTCCATCGGTGCCGCCCTGTAAAAAACGGTTCATTCAGTACTGTGTCCATGTGTGTGGAACGTTGTAAAACACAAATAAGTACGTCCTTACTTCGATTAAATACACCCCCCTGCACAAAACATTTAGACAACCACGTGCATATGGGGCAATTGGAACACAACACGCACTTGGGAGTTGCACCAAGACAATCGGGCTGGATGTGGGTTCAATTTTAACGCTTCCAAGAAATGCAATTTGTATCCATTTGTACTTTGCTGATAACAGCCACAGGCTGAGGGATGGATTTGAGCACCCATGGTGCAAGACCTTTGACTTGAGATCCCAAACCCAAAAAGTATTCGATGTATCTCCATGGGTTTTGAGCGATAGTTTTGCAATGGAACATGAGGAAATAGGAACCAAACGACGTGAAAACCAAAGTACTGTATTTGGGTGGCTTTGATGAGGAACACATTTTGATATGGTATCACGATGCGAAGGTCCTCGACAATGCTTTGGCCTTTTTGAGAAGGGCCTCGATATGGCTACCATTCCCGAACCCCCAATCCGTAGGCCTACACAGGGACCTCAGTCGGAGATTTTCTCCAAGTGATGTGCATTCAGACGCTCTTCTCACCCTGGCTCAACCCTTGCTCAACGAGTTTTGGACGTGACTTGGTTTTGACCCACATCCATATGAGCTTTTTAGTGTCATTGAACGCCCAAAGCAGCTGGAGAATGGAGGCACATGGCTTTAGTACATTCACTTCCTAAAACTCCGGATGCATGAAACATCATTTCAGGTCAACATCCAACGATTTTAAAGATTTTGACCTGAAATCCAATAAGTTGCCACAGAACTCCGCCGCATCTTCGAGCCTCAAACGTCATTGGTTCCACTCCCAGAACTCCGCCGCAGGGGGTGCCATACAGCTCGGGGCATCGGCCATATCAACAGCCCTATCCAGGTGCCTGACTCATACCGGGCGCGCGCGGAGCGGTTGGGGGCGGGGCGTTCCGCTGCGGCGGCGGACCTAGTAGGGCCTAGTAGCACCTAGTAGCGATGTCGGGGTCGCTCCTAGTAGCGTCCGAACGCTCCTAGGTTTCTCAGTGATTCAAGTGTCCAGGGCCCTTCTTTTCTTGGGGAGGTTGGACGCTTTCTTCACGGAAGCCTGTTCTTTGACGGACGTTCGGTCGATGATTGCTGCTGCTTTCCGATTTCCCTCACATCCTTGTCCATGCATTTGGCAACATCGATGCAGCCTGGAATCTGGAGGCTTTGTGCAACATCTCTTTTTGAACCTCGTTGGAGGGCCACCCATCCCCTCGTGCAACGAACACACGATTCTTTTCTTTGTTTTTCCGGGGAGCCCAGGCCACAACCAGCGGCTGATGTGAGTCTGGGCAGTTGGGACCGTACGCATTCCGTGAAACACCCAGGTTTGGAGCGGATGGAAGTCATTTCACTGGTACTCTTGAGTACTCTTGATTCTCAATGACTGCACGGTGCAGTGGAAGTACTAGGAGCAGTGACCAATGCCGCAGACGCGCAAGCGTCCGGTCTCGTGGGCCTAATTCGCGTGCGTACCATATTGGCAGATCTGACGGTAGGTCACGTCTGACCACCAATGCGTGTGTGGGGAACGCGGGTCGCTGCGCGACCGGCTGCGCTCTTGAAGCTGCTCAAGGGTGGTATCTGAGGAAAGCTTTGTTGATGTTTGGTGAGGTTTCTAAAGTGCCCAACTTGCTTGGAAAACTGAAGACGGTAAGAAATAGACATTGGTGGTATGAGCTAATCAGATATTGAATGTTGGTACGACTGTTGTTGCAGTGATGTTGTCCCTATTGTCACTTTGCTTGAAAGAGAGGGTCAGATTCTGAGCTAGGCCAGTCAAGACTCTTTTCAGACACTCACCTTCCCAGTGGCGTTCTAGTTCACCGGGTTTGTTCGCCACTGCTTTGGTCTTCTTTTGGCTTCTTTAGGCGTACAAAGGACCCTCAGCTTTCAGGGTTTGCAGCCGCGCGCAGAGAAGTGGTGCTCGTCGCCAATGCTCCAGTGAAAAGGGGTGGAATGGAGTTCGAACTTCTCCCATGGGGCAAACAGCAAAGCTAAGATAGTGATTCTAGCCCTTTTGAAGTGGTAAAAAGCAGGTGTGTATTTATGCAAGACACAGATACATTTTCATTTTTGCAGATTTTTATACCACCAGTGCATGAGTTATCAGGATGCCAGGCATAGCAGTTCTCTAAGGCAAGATACGCTGAACATCCAGATCTGAACCAAGTTGTGGAGAGAGGATGTGGGGTACGAGACACACGAGCATCCGCATTCGGCCTGTGAATATGACCGTTTGCTGAGAACGGGATCAAAAATTGGCCTTTCATGCTCCAATGGTGAAGGAAGCAGGAAAACCTTTTCGACAGGAGATCCGGTGTGGGAGTTCTCTCTGACGCCCAGTTGGGCCAGTTTGGTATCGCACCTTTGGCTCAGCTGGATGTTTGAAAGATTTGGTAAGGCCAGCGGTGAAGGGATGTCACATTTGGGTGGTTGCTTCGGTTCATGCTCCAGGTGATCATGATTACCCCAAATGCTTTGTAGGGAAGGCCCTGCTTCACCACAACTAAGAAGGGATGGCTGAGAAAGCATCACAGGGATGGTGAGCAAAGGCCCAGTCTATTTTGAAGACTTTCCACTTCACACCTCTTCACCTCTAGGCGCCCCTGTCAACAAAGTAACGAAGTAAGTCACCATAAGTCATTCTTTGTTTTTCCTCTCGACACCGTTGTTCAGCATCCAAGTCTTGCAAACAAAAGGCTGAAGTACCTGGCACCAGACGCCGTCGGGTGAGGGACTCCCCCTTTAATGCAATGGTCGTTCGTCGCTGGGCGCTGGGCGCCGGCACGCTGGGGGCCACCGTGGCGCTGCTGAGTGCATCGCAGCGTTTAAGTCTGGCGCTCATGGAGGCGTGATTCAATGCTCAACTACTGATACACCATAATTCTGTGTATATATATATAAAGATTATAGATGGGTTAAAGACAAACTCTTTTTTGCTCTTTAGACTCTACTTGTCAATTTTTTCCACCAATCTTGTACAGCACTTTTCACCGGGTTTCTATGATTCTGTTTGCTTCGGCTCTGCTGCGTGGAGCGTGCCCACCTGGGCTTTGTGGGGGGCATGAACTTCAAGGCCTTGATGATACCGAACCCAGAAAAGCTTCCTGAAGATCCAAGGTCCCCCAAGACAAACCGAGGCTCGAGTTGATGAACATGTTTTTTCTATTTTTTGTCTAGATGTTTCGAAAAAAAAGACTTGGAAGGGGCTTTGTTTGGGCATCTTAGGCAGTTGGAATCCTGTGGAGCCTAGGCTAGAGAGTTTCAAGAGCTTCCAGAAAGCACATGGTGGTATGCTTTTTGGACTGTCTTGGAGTAACCTGAAATGTTAGTTCAAGATTTGAGATCCGGTTCTGGCCCCATGTCCGCATGCTTGTTTCGGTGAAACCAGACATCGTTGGGAGGATCGATCCATTTTGAATCATTTTGGCGTTTCACTGAGTGAAGAAAGGAGTGTTTTAACACTCTCCATATCTCTCCATACCCCCATACCCATCTGCTATCACAAAACAGCTCTGTCAATGATTCCTTCAGTGAAGCGCTTGCCAGGACCACCGTCCCACTCCCAAGCCGCAGCTTCGCGTTGCTCGCGCACGGCTTCTCCGCGCGCGGAGCAGGGTTCAGGCTGAAGGCGTGAATGGTCTGACCAAGTCGTCCCTTCCTTCGCAGCTTTGACCCGAAAATGACTTGGTCGTCCTGCTGCAGGTCCTACCTATCACCCTTCAGGATCTCAAAGCCCCCTCCCCGTCGGCCCGGTTCCGGTCCACTCCCCGTCCTTCTCGATGGGTGTGAAAAGCGGCGAGGCAAAGCGAACTCGCTCTCGGGCGCCTTGCGGTCCACTGAGTTGTGGCAATTGGAGGCTGTGAGTGGGGAAGCAGAAGGAAGCAGACAGGTTCAGGGAACCGGTATTTCTCTGGGATTATTTTTTCGTTCTTTTTTTCACCGGCATTTTTTTCGCATTTTTTTCTGCTTCTGCTTTTGCTTTTTGCTTTTGCTTTTTGGTTTTGGCCCGCCTTTGCTTAGCCGTGGCTTCGCCCTCCTCCGGACACCCTCCCACTCTTTTAATAGTTCCCACTACCCCTACTAACACCAGTGCCTCTATCACCCAAAGAAGTCCCTATTAAATTATAGTTCCTCTCTCCTCTTTCCTCACTCCTACTTCTCCTTCGTTAAGTGGGATGCCTTTTCTGCTCCTCCCTTGTCACTGTCTCAGTCTCTCCCTCCCGCTGGCTCTGCTGCTTCGTCCCCTGACCTTTCTGCTGCTCCTGATGCTTGTAAAACACTCCCAGAAAAAGCGCGAAAAAAAACATCCCAGAAAAAGACCCGACATGCAAGTACATTTGGGCTGATTAGGCCAAATATCAACACGTAGCTTGAAGCTCTTCGTTGGACCTTTGCTCGTGTGGACAAAAGACCGACGCAGGCACAAGCAGTACGTACACACGCACACAACACACAATCTTAGATGACAGAGGCTTTGCGAACCCGGAAGAAAGAGAAGGCGCTGAGGTAGCCAGGGTGTGCCGGAATAGATTCAAAGAGGGTAAAAGGACATTCCAAAGGTACAAATAATATCGAATAATGAAAGGCAACTGAGCATAGCGGCATAGCAAGGAGTGCCCCTTGGTGCTACCTAAGACGTGCACCAACTTGCCGTACCCAAACATGTTGTTTTTCTCGTCTTAGTGCCAGGAGTCGTCGAGTCGTTTGTCTCGCAATGCTTTGAACCCTCGTGGATTTTCGTCCAACGTCGCCCGATCAACTCATCCCAGCCGTTGCTTCGCCGTAGAGAGGTTCTCACCCTCCGGCCCTCCGGTGGACAGAGGTGGACAGCGCAGGGATCCGGTCTGTTTCTGACCCCACAGGTCCGGACCAAAGTGAGAGCGTCATGTGTGACCCGCCCAGATGCTGTCGGCCACCACGCACAGCACTTCAACGAAGTTTCCTGAAAAACACACATATTTTATATATATATATAATACAAATATACGGTAAACATATACATATATATATATATTATATATATATATATATATATTTGGGTGCTGCAGATGCTGATTTGAGGCCCCTCCAGCCTTGGAGGAGATGTCTCCAGAGGCGTGGCTCCCTGCCTTTGTGCCATTTGTGCCATCAGCGACCGCGAAGAACGACCGGAACGTCGTCCCAAAGCAACGACCAAGATCGTCGGGGCAGAAATAGAGGCATGTTGTGTCTGTTCAAATCAGTTTCAACCGAAGTTCAATTGGTGGTATGGCTTGTGAAGTTGAAATCCTAACGGCTCCTCAAGTCCAGGCTTTTCTGCTTGGAGGCTCCCTACAATTCGAATCCGGGATCCCAGGTTCTCTGTGAGGTTCTCTCTAGGGTCTTGTTTGGAGTGTGGACAGCCTGATGTTTCAGCGCGGCAAGGCGCGAACGAATGCTGTTGCATCGAACGTCGGTGTCTGATGGCCTGTTTCAATCAAGAGTCATGGATCTCCATCCAGTGCTTAGAGTCCATCCAATGCCTCTGGATGGACAAGTGAAGATCTCAATGAACATGCGTGATTTCCTGTGTGGGAGTCCCTCCTCCCCCACACGCCTCATGATAGCATCCTGAAACAGCTCTCTCCCTCAGCGTGAAGCCATCACGTCGCCAGGCCCCCCGCGCGCGGCCGTTTGAAGCGGACGCTGTCCTGCGCACCGCGCAAGCGGGCGACGTCACACGCGCGGTGCGCTGGCTGGAGACGCTGCTGAGCCGTGGCTTTTTGGACACCGAGCGCCTGGGTTTCACTGATGCCATCAGTGATCATCAGTGGTTTCTGGTGGTTCGCTTATCACGTTTGCTTCAAGGCTGTATACAACCGGTCTCAGATCCTTGAAAGGAAACATAGAAACATCAAAGTCAAGCGTTGATTGAGTGCATTCCCATGCTCTTGTGCTTCTCCTAAAATGCATTTTCCCTTTAAAAACCGGTTTGGAGCCGCCGATGACCGGAGCCTCACCTGAGCTCCATGGACCACTGCTTCGGGGCCATTGCCGTGTCCTTCGCACGCCAGGCGCTTCCAACCCGTCGCTTCCGGGCGGGTCCTTTGGAGCATGTTTTGGGACCTACCCTCCCTCCAATAATCATGGAAGTGGACCAACAGCCTCCTGGAATACTTACAAGCAAGAGATTGTCTACAAGCAAGAGTTTGTTTCAGGGAGTGTATTTGAGCTGAACAGGCAAATGAATCAACTCAACCAGTCTGACATGGAGGGGAGTGATACACACTGTTTTTAACTCTCGATTGACATCTGGCCAGGTTGGGGTGGTCACTACTTGGGGACTTGATAGACGATCAGATCAAGAGAGTAAGATGATTTGCCTTTGACCAGCCATTAGCCGAGAGAGTTCTATACTGCTCCAAATAATTGAATGGATCGCGCTTGTTCTTGTTCACTCAAACAAGGCCTTTTTGCGCCACCTGGCTTTCTGCCTTCTGCCTGCCCCGTCGCCCCGTCGCTTGCGCAGGGCAATGCCGGGGGCGCCTTGCGCTATGTGCAGCGCATCCAGACGGCCGGCCGCCGGCCTGAGGCCCGGGCCTCCCACCGAGCTATCCAAGCGGTTTGTTTGGGGATGAAGCTGGTCGCTTTTCTTTTCATCAACCATCAATGACCATCAACATCCTTATATAGTTATTATATATAATTACAATGGTATGATAGACCATTCAGATGTTTTCGATGATCTTCCCAGCCACAAGACGGGTAGTGGTGCCTGGTCTGCCTGGTGCCTTTTCTGGCTGAATTGGTCAGTTCGATGGAATTCCTTGGAACCACTTGTGGACAAACACACACGCACACACTTGAGAAGGTTGCTCCGTGGAGCTTGTCTTCAGGCAGTTCGCGGTGAGCATTAGCACTTTAAGGTTAGGCCCTATGAAGAACGGAAAGGCGAAAGAGTCTGAGAACAATATGGTTTAAATCAATGAGTCATTTTAAAAAAAATCGATGCAGGTACAAGATACTGCGTCCAGTATCTCATCCAACCGAACACGATAGCTTTGTTAGCACGGCTAGGTGAACGGTCGCCGTGCCCCCTGCTGAGTTTCTGTACAGCACTTCAATTCAGCGAGCACGAGTAGCTAGAATAGTTCCCTTGGAAACAGGGGTTGACACACACAGAAAGCCGAAACCGGCGCAACTTGTATAGGTAGTTGTAAGCATGCAAGTGATGTGTTCCTCGGTCTGTAGCAAGCCAGCTGACTTTTTCTCGACGAGGCCGCAGCTCAATGTTCTTTGGGATGTCCTTGCACTTGACCTCTTCTTTTCTTTTTCATTCTTTTTCTCTTTCTTTTTCGTTTTCTTTTTCTTTTCTTTTTGCCATGGGGTGGAGGGGTGTTCGGGCGTGCATTGACTAAACGAGCCTGGATGCCACCTAACTAGCCTGAAGAAAAGAACAAGACAAGCGAAAAAGCAAGGAAAGAAAGGAAAGGTGCAGGGGGTGCAGGGGGTGGGGCAGGGCGTGCCTTGACTAAACGAGCCTGGATCACACCTAACTAGCCTGAAGGAAGGAACAAGACAAACGAAAAGGCAAGGAAAACAAGAAAAGGTGCAGGGGGTGTGGGGTGGGGTAAATGCTCTTACGAGCGAACGGCACGGGCCCGGAGGCACTGGCCGAGAAGCCGAAATCGGCGCATATAAATCGCTGTGAAAGTTAAAAAGTGGAAAGACTTCTCCGGGGTGAGACTGGATTCAGTTGAACTCTGCAGTATACTTCAGTAAGACTTTCAATGAACTCTGCAGTACAATTCACGTGTACAAGGTGAGACGTTCCAAGCAAGCTGATTTCGAGCAGGAAAATTCAGTCGAGTGAACTTCAGAAAAGCTTCAGGGAAATTACTCCTGCGGTGAGGAGTGAGAAGGTTCTTGCAGTAACGGCGCCCCGTAGGGATCACACAGCTTACCACGTGGGAAGAAGCTGCGGAAACACACTTGAGAAGGTTGCTCCGTGGAGCTTGTCTTCAGGCAGTTCGCGGTGAGCATTAGCACTTTAAGGTTAGGCCCTATGAAGAACGGAAAGGCGAAAGAGTCCGAGAACAATATGGTTTAAATCAATGAGTCAGTTTAAAAAATCGATGCAGGTACAAGATACTGCGTCCAGTATCTCATCCAACCGAACACCATAGCTTTGTTAGCACGGCTAGGTGAACGGTCGCCGTGCCCCCTGCTGAGTTCCTGTACAGCACTTCAGTTCAGCGAGCACGAGTAGCTAGAATAGTTCCCTTGGAAACAGGGGTTGACACACACACACCCCTTCAAATCGCAGGAATGCATTTCCGGTTTCGCCGCGGCGGGGTGAAGACCTCTGCCCGTCAGGCAGAGGTCTTCCAAGAGAGCATCTTGGCGCTGGCAGAAGGTGGGCCTTTTTTCAAGGGAGGTCTCGGCTTTGAAAGGACGTCCATGAGACTCCTTTCAGCCAAGTGCTGAACAAAGCACTCATTTGCAATCGATGTGCTCCCCCAAACCAGGGTCTGGCGATGCGAAGAAAACTGCTTGGGCTCCTGGCCTTTCCTCTTGCAACGTGTTCATAGTCAAGGGTGGGTTCTTTGTCCTTCTCCTGTGCTTGAAGCACCTATGCATGCTGGGGAAACCTTTCCTGGGGATTCTAACAGAAGAGTCGAGCCGAAGAGCTGAGAATACTCCGACACACCACTGCATGTCGGGACCCCTCCGTTGCGACATGAGGACGGGTTACGGTTTCAGAGTAGGTGGCACTGGCACTGGCACGATGACTTAGACAGATGGCGGCCATATAAACCACCTTTTTGGGGGGGATTGTGCCATCTACTCTCGATCCACTATATATATATATATATCTACTGGATGGGTTTCTTGGGCTCGTTCAGCCTCGCATCCATTCAGCCAAGCCTCCCACGGTGTTTGCCGAAAGTCACGACCTGTTAGAGGAGAGATCTATTTTTGTAAGATATGTCGATTTCACCATCTGTGAAGCCTGTTTTGTAGACTCTTGAGGACCATAACCCTGAAGAGGACTTCCAATTCAAACGGGGGAGGTTATTGATCAAGAGACAAACCACGCAAAAATGGTTGTGACTCCCTTTTCCTCCCTGCAGAGACTTCCTCAACCCTGGCTCCGGTCACCAATGGACCCAGTGAGCCATGGCTGACGACCCCCCGATCCCTGTCAGGTGAGGATCCTGATCCTGGCAAGACAGAGACAACTCTGGTGCTGCTCCAGTGGCGTTGGCCGAACCATTTCGTGTCGAGCAGTCAGTGTTTGTTCCAGTAGGACCAAGCAGTCCAGTGTGTGTATATATATATATATATGGTACCCCCCCTCCTATACCCACCTCCTATCATGTTCTACTGGTATTTACAGTGTTTTCTGGCCATTTTGCATTATTATTTTTGGCGGTGTTGCGCGTCATCGACTTCCAGGCGGAAAAGTGCTGAAAGTGAAAGCTGGCACACAACACATTGATAGAGCGTGGAACGTTTTGAAAGAACATCTGCGCCTTAATCAGCATGTCAAAGCCGGTGCACAAGCCATCTGTCGACGAATTCGTGCGGCCCAGTATGAGTACTGGTTTCGGGGCCAAGACATGTGGCATCACACTGCCAACTTGGTTGCAGCCACAATGTCTAATTATGCGCACGCAAAGTGAGTAGCTGCCGCGGGGTCAAACAAATGCATCTGTCATCTGCATTCTCGTGAACTTTTCTGTGCATTTGTCATGCATCTGTCTCACACACACAACCATCTGAAACATGCACAGAATGGTCTGAAACATGCGCAGAAAGGTGGGTATAGGATGGGGGGTAGCATATATATATATATATATTCCATATGTTATAACATATATATATATATACACATATTTGCAAAGAACTAGTCATTCCTCCTGTCTGGAGGGGTGTCGGTGTTTTGCCTACTAGGTGCTTGGAATGGCCCTCCTTTACACACATTGGCTCAGTCTTTGCGGCCAAAGGTCCTTCGGTTTTCTGAGAATCGGGTTCCTGTATGGTGGTGGAAAGTCGTTGGGTCGTTGGATTGGATGGAAAGTGACCCATACAGTCTTGAAACGGTCCCAAGACATTCACTAGACAAATTTATTTTGCCAGGAGCCCCTGGTAGCGTCATTGCTCCTAGTAGCGATGCCACCTTGTGGGTCCAGGCAGATGTGCCACTGAGGCAGATGTGTCGCGCAGGCCATGCGCCGGACTTGGACTGCTGCAAGGCCATCCTGCGGAGCCTAGGCGGACCCGAACGGTCGGCAAGTCCGTTGAGCCTTTAAACGGCGCCGTTGAGCTTTTAGATGCGCTTTTCTTACTTTCTCTGACTCTCTGGCCTGATCTTAAGCCCAAAAGCTTTGACGGATCGCATTCCTATTGTGACTTTCCACCACTTGCTAGACAGGTCAGTTCTGTTCTGTATGCGGAGTCTGCAACGAAAGCAAGACAAACAGAAATCCCGTTGACCCCAACCTCAGCAAAATGCAGTCAAGAGAGGTGGCAAAGAACAACGAATCACCTACCATGCCTGCTATAACTAGGTCCACAGCTCATAGACGGCCGTGAAGTGTTGTAGGGTTTTTGAGACGTCGCAGAGGTCGTAAATCTTTAGCCTGATTTGGTTTCTGACGTTCTTAGGAAATTGTAGCGTTGAGACCGCAACCTGACTGGGGAGAGCTGAACATGGGCTACAACAAGACGCACGTTTTGTTTGTTTTTGCAACTTCCAAACTACTTATTTTCTTCTTTACAGAGCAGACGTGTTCCTATTTATTCATGGACCTTGAACCTGACTGGGGGCAGATGACGGCAGATGTGGAAAGTTTCGAAGCGCGCGTCTCGCCGTAGCAGAATGCACATTTTTTTACTTCAGCGCCGTCAAGTTCTTGTTAAGAACCAGTCGGCAGAGTCTCTGATATGCTTTTGGCGATATGGGTACATGTCGATGTACTCAGAGACCCCACCCCCACCCCCACCCCATACCAGGTTCTCAGAAAGCAAGTCAGTTCCGTAAAAAGCAATTGCGTGGCATGTGCAACGTTTGTCATTAGCCCCACCCCAACCCCCACCCCACCCCATGTTCTCACTTAGCAAGTCTGTTCCGTACCTAGCAAGTGCGACCCCATCCAACCTCCGCACCTCTCCCCAGTGGCCCTCAAAGAAACCTCAAAAGTACTGCAAATAACATTTACAACAAAAACAACACAAAAAAGACACGAAACACCACGGCCGTTTACACACTGTCCAACTACATGCAGAGTCGATGGCAACTTTAGGCCATTCAGATCAGATGCGCGCTTGAGTTCGGTGAACCCGCTGCAGGCCTGCGGAACCAGGATCCTGCAGCGGCCGCCAGGCAGTTCTTGAAATGTGTCCATGCGCACGTGTTTGGGACGTTGTGAGGAATAAAGATCCCGGAAGTTTGCTTGTGATTTTGAACATTTGACATTTTTTTGACATATTTTAGGTGGTGTGAGATCGGTTTCCAGCTTCCTTTTTTTCGGTGTCCTCCTGAACACTGAAAACCATGTCTTCGGTGTCCTCCTGAAAACCATGTCAAGGCCTGAAGAAAGATCCACCTTTGGGCCAGTCTCCCGAAATCCCGGAAGAAAGGGAAGTGTATAGCTGTAAAGTTCACGCTGTGCACTTGTGTTTCGGCAGTTCGAACTGTTTTCGACCTTTACTTACCATCGTTCCCTCTCAAGACTGGGAGGGCAGTTGCCTAGCAAAAGGCGCGGCCGCGGCGCTTCAGTGCGCCCTCTTGTTTTCGTGTTTGCGGACTTCGGGTGCCGCTGCTACCCTTTTTCGCATTGGTAGCGGAGCCTCCTCCGGGGGGGCTCCGAGTCCTTTGCGCGAAGAAGAACGAGGTTCTGCATAAGTCCTTTGTCACGAACCCTTGGCCGAGCTCTTTTGTTTCCTCGTTGAAGAGCCCTTTCGGTCTTGGCTACTTGTTTGAGAATGCCACCAACGACATCGGCTGCAGAAGGTTCCAAGGATGGTGACTACCTCAACCTGCGCGACTCCTTCGTTCCACTGTTCAGTGGACAACCCCAGGACTACAAAGAGTACAGAAAGAGGCTGATGCTCTACCACCACAAGATGAAGATCAGCAAGCGCTCAGCCGAGTCCGTCCTGAACATCCTGGGAAGTTTTCAGGGTGTGACGTGGCGGTTGTTCGAGGACTTCTCAATTGAAGAGGCTGAGAAAGAGGATGGCTTCAGCAAGATCATCACCAAGCTCGACAAGAACTTCGAGTATGACGATCGTGTGCTCCTTCCGAATGACTTTGAGGAGTACTTCAACTTGTTGCAAAGGAAGCCACAGCAAAGCCTCCTGTCCTTCGTCACCGACCATGACACCGCCTATCGTCGTTTGACTGCCCACAATGTGACTCTTCCAGTCCAGGTTCAAGGATGGCATCTACTCCGACGTGCTGCTTTGTCAAAGGAGCAACGCCAAATGGTGACGCTGAAGGCTCCTACGTTGGAAAAGAATCCTGTCATCGAAGCCCTGTACCTGCTGTTCGGTCAGGACTACAAAGCAGGCGGCTGGAATGCTGAACGTGATCGAAAGTTCAACCGCTGGAAGGGCCGCGGCTACGCCGCATTCGATGAAGAAGATGCCTACTGGTCCGAGCAACCCTGGACAGAAGACGCCTACTATGAGGCCGACGACTGGTATGATGACACTGCCCCTGACGATGAGGCTGACTTTGACTATGACGCCATCTACTACGGCGAAGAGGATGAACCTGGAGAACACCATGACCTGTCCGAAGATCCTCAAGAGTTGGCCGAAGAGTATGACCACGTCTATGCCACCTACTTGGATGCCCGGCAAAGATTCCAGCAGCTCAAGTTGGCTCGTGGCTACCTGCCGATCGTCGCCCTCACTGATAGCCAGAACGCTTCGCCCGCCTCTGGATCCTCTTCACCTTCGAAGGGCGCCGGCAAGAACAAAGGAAAGGGTAAGAGCAAAAGCAAAGGAAAAGGAAAGAATGTGGTGCGCTATCCACCCTCCTCAGGTGGAAAGGCTGATCCAAAAGGTCGTGCAAAGGCAACTACATGCCTTCGTTGTGGCCAACCAGGTCATTGGGCAGCGCAATGTCCACAAGGTGCGAAATCACCCTCATCGTCCAACAAGAGACCTGCACCCACTGAGGGTATGGCCTTGCAGAATGAGACCGCCTTGGTCCTGTTCCAGGATGAGATGGGCACCGACCGACCGGATGCCACCATGCTTGACCCAGGTGCATCTGCCTTCCTGTGCGGATATGGTCCATTCGGCCGCTATTTGAGCCACTTGCACTCCATGAACTACCCCATCAACACCATCCGCTTTGCTCGATGTGACCGCCAGTTCCATTTTGGTGGCGATGCATCCTCACGAGCTTCATGGACAGTGGATCTCCCGGTGATGATCGATGGCCAGTTCGGCACGATCCAATGCTACCTGGTTCCTGGCAACACGCCAATGTTGATGGGCCGACCTGTGATTGAGGCTCTGCACATGGGCATCGACTTCAGCCAGAAGCGCATTCGCTTTGGGCAATCGCCTTGGACCTCAGTGCTTGTGGGCCGCCATGGCGAGTACTTGTTGAGCCTCACCACTGGCATGGAGGAAGTACCTGATCCCACGAAAACCCTATTCAGCCTTCGCATTGTTGAGGAAACACCTGGCAGCCATCTCCACTTCGAGGACTTTAACAAGCTCGAACATGTGTTTCAGGCTGAAGATGTGGCTCTAGCAGGTGGCGAATTGCAATCCACTCGCCTTCATCGACATGCCCTTCGAACCATGGAGACTCAGTTGGTCACTACCTCAAACTCCACCGAAGCCTATATCACTCAGGAGCTTCACAATCCTCCCGACCATCGACGAGTTCTCTGGGAAATCTACTGTGGCAAAGCTCGCACTGGCCACATCGCAGAGGAGCTTGGCATGAAGGTGGAAAGATTTTCTTTGGACAATGGCTGGGACTTCAACCTCATCAGCCATCAACAACAGCTACTCCAACGACTTGATGAAGAAGAACCTGATGAAGTGCTGGTGGCACCAGAATGCCGCCTGTGGTCAAGAATGCAAACCTTGGCTTGTCGCACCCCTGCGCAGCAAGAAGCCTTGAAGGCTCGACGTGAGCACCACCATCGTCGCCATCTCTGCTTTGCCAAGCGCATCTACCTACGACAGGTGACCAATGCACGGCGTGCCCACTTGGAGCAGCCCCGACGTGCCTTGAGCTGGAACACGATGGCTCTCCGAGATCTTCCTGGTTACTATGCCGACTTCGACCAATGCCGCTATGGAGCAATGTGCATGGACACCGACGGCATCTGGCGACCTGTCCAAAAGAGCACTCGCCTGTTGACCACAAAGCAGGCTGTTTTAGAGGCCTTCCAGCTGAAGTGTGACCATGACCACTACCACTGCCCCTTGGAAGGCTCTGCTCCTGGCTATGGCCGCCGGACCACCTACTTGGAAGACTACCAACCTGGCTTTGCAGCGACACTGGCTGCTGCCTTGGCTCGTCCTGAGACCGCTCAACTGTGGGACACCGCCTATGTGGTCGATGAAACTGGCAAGAAAGAGACCGGACACCTCCTCAAGCTCAAGTCTGAACACCGACAAGATGCTCTTCGAACGGTGCAACGGCTACACCGAAACCTTGGCCATCCGGCACCTGATGCTCTGGCTGATCTGTTGACCGCCAGAGGAGCTCATCCCACTGTGATCGCCGCTGCCAAGGAGTACAAGTGTGTGGCATGTCTGAAGCACAAGAAGCCCAACCAGGTTGCTCCATCATCCATGCCACAGCCCAAGACCTTCAACGAAGTGATTCAGGCTGACGTTTTCTACCTCAAGCCAGCAGACCGCAAGTTTGCAGTGCTGAGCATAGTTGATGTTGGCACCAAGTTCATGGCAGCCTACCTGCTTCATGAGGAGACCTCCAAGTCTTACATCACCGCTCTGGAAAAGATGTGGGTTCGCCATTTTGGCCCTCCCAAGAAGCTGATCTCCGATGAAGGCCGACCTTGGCTTGGTGCACCGTTTGAATCTTGGACAAGCTCACTTGGCATTGACCATCAAGTAGCACCAGGAGAAGCTCATGAGCGCCTTTCGTTGGTTGAGCGCCGTCATGCAGTGCTGCGCCGTGCCTGTGAGGTCTACATGGATGACCGCAAGCTCAACGACGCTGCTGGCATCAAGGAAGCACTTTGCTATGTGATCCCACAGCAGAACGCCACACCTGCAGTTGCTGGCTTCTCGCCCAGTCAATGGGTTCTTGGCTTCCAACCTGAGCTGTCCCACCTCATGGACTCCAACCTCAATGCAGCTCAACTTGCTGGCAACAACAGCTCATTTGAGGAGAACCTTGAGCGGCGAACTGCTGCAAAGATGGCACTGGCATCTGCTGATGCTGACTCCAAGCTGCGACGAGCTCTCAGTCGCAAGTACCAGGGCCAGAATCGAGTTTTCCAGTTGGGAGAAAGAGTATGGTTTTGGCGTGATGCTCGCCAAGGAGCACTGAACAAGATCAGATGGCTTGGTCCTGCCCACGTGGTTCTTCGTGAAGAAGATGCTGAAGCTGATACTGCAGCTCCAAAGGTCAAGACCTACTGGCTCGCCTACAAAACACAGTTGATTCGTGCTGCGCCTCACCATGTCCGTGCAGACATCCTCGGACCTCAGCACGTGCTCGAAGACCTGCAATCAGCCCTCAACAAAGTGAGACAGCTGAAATCCCGTGGAGTCACTAGATTCTACGACTTGAGACGGGTGAACCGCCAACAGCTGGATGATGTCGAGGAAGATGAACAACACACTGACCCTGATGGTCCTCTGCTGGAAGAAGATGATGATGAGCCTCCCAGGCATCGCTTTCGCCTGGAGCCACCCGTGCCGACTGCAGAAGCACCACCACAGATCATCGTGCCCGATGATGAATATGAGCCTACCTCACCTGCTCATTCCAGCTTTGCACCGACGTCTCCCAGAGCACCACCAACACCAGTGATGGCAGAACCAAACATGTTGCTGCCCATGGCCCCAGCCGAGATCACTGTACCAGGTTCACCAGCCACCACTAGGTCCCGCTCACGGGCTCCTACTGTGGTCGAACCCAGCGAAGAGCCAACCATACCATCTGCAGCACCCACACCACATGCTGCATCACCACAGGCCATTGCAACAGCACCTCAAGCATCAATGTCAGGGCCTTCACTGGACCCTGACACTGCAGCATTGTATGAACCAGTCGATGCTGAAACCTTTCAACAACGACGAGTTCGCTTCAACAGACAGGAGACACTTAGTTTTGGCCCCCTGCGAAGACAGCGCATTGGGTCACCACAGCCATACAACACGACGTCGCAAACAACAACACCAGAAGCAGAACACAACAGTGCAGAGCACAACACACAAGCAACAGCGGCAGCCGCAGAAGCGCCAGCCCAAGTATCGGCAGCTCCAGCTGCTTCGGATGATCCTGCTCTCTATGCAAGTCAGAAGGCACCTGATCACGCCTTGCTGAATCATGCCTTCCAAGTCTCCGGCATTGAAGCCAACTGCCTGCCAAAAGGTTGGACCTATGAGAATGGCTACTTCCAGCTCGACAAGAGAGACCGCGACTTCTGGGAAGTCAAAGCCGGATGTTTGATCAGACACCATGTGATCCCTCGACGATCCAAGATGTGCCTGCACCAATTGCCAAAAGACAGCCCCTTCACCTCAGATCAGATTGATCTGGTTCGGGTGACCATTATGTATGACAACAACGGCAAAAGCATCCAACAGACCGACGATGGCTACACGGCTTCCACTCCCTTGGATCGCTCATGGACTGGAGTCACGATCTTCCAGATCAAAGGCGACCTTCGTCGAGAGATGGCCATGTTCGCTAAGGCCCCACTTCAAGGAGCACGACAGCTTGGCAAGGAGACCAAACTCCGGCACGCCAAAAGCTTCAAGAAAGACAAGAACAAGAACAACCTCTCGGAGCGCCACATGACTCCTGATGAGCGAGCAGCCTTCAAAGCTGCAAAGGTCAAAGAGTTGCAATCCTTCTTTGACAACCACGTCTGGCAGTTCGAGACCACCAGAGAAGCTGAGCCCAGTCGGACGCTGACCAGTCGCATGCTGCTGAAGTGGTCAAAGAATCCTGATGGCAGCCCCCGTGCCAAAGCCAGGCTCATTGTCAGAGGCTTCATGGACCCAGACGCTTGGGAAGGAACTGTTCCAACCTCATCGCCCACAACCACGAGGCTGTCGAGATCCATGTTGTTGAGTTTGGCCTCCACCATGCAGTGGCCAATCTGGACTTCAGACATAGCAACCGCCTTCCTGCAGGGTCGACCTCAGACACGCAAGTTGTGGGTGCAGCTTCCTCAAGAGTGTTTGCAGTTGCTTGGAGCTACAGCTGACACCCGTATGTTGCTTCTCAAGCCCTGCTACGGCCAGATCGATGCCCCGAGATCTTGGTTCATGGCTGCAGTTGATAAGCTGAGCGCTATGGGCCTCCGACAGCATCCTCAAGACCCTTGCTGCTTCTTGATCTATGAAGGTGACCTCAACCCTGAGTATGACACCACAGCTGAGCACTCCAACCTGCTTGGACCTCATGGCCTATGTGGTATGGTCATCATGCACGTCGATGACATGCTTGGTTGCGGTTCGCCATCCTCCCAGTGCTACAACGACACCATCACCAAGCTGAAGAGCACCTTCAACTTCCGTGAATGGAAAACTGGTGATGATGGAAAGCCCTTGACCTATTGTGGTTGTGACATTCAAGTCAAGGATGATGGTCTCCTCCTCAACCAGACCAGCTACATGGGAAAGGTGAAACCGATCACCTACGACAAGAAGCGCAGCCTCACCGATGCGCTCAATCAGCGTGAGTTGACACAGCTGAGAGGACTTCTTGGTTCACTTCAATGGCCCGCAGTTCAAAGCAGTCCTCACTTGCAGAGCAGCACCTCGATCCTGAGCGGTCATGTCACCAAGGCCACGCTTCAGACAGTGGCCGACACAAATCGCCTGCTGCGTTTTGCAAAAGAAAATGCTGATGTTGGCCTACAGTACAGCCACCTGGGCGAAGTTTCAGAACTTTGTTTGGTATGTTTTTTTGATGCTGCCTTTGCCACCCGCAGTGACGGAGCCTCACAAGCTGGCTATGTGATCCTGATGGTCAACAAAGCTTTGCTTCAGGCCAATGGTCCCGAAGGAGCCTACCACGTGTTGGATTGGCGCAGTTTGAAAACGCCAAGAGTTGCACGCTCTTCCTTGGGCGCCGAAGCACAAAGCGGTGGTCAAGCTTGCGATGCCTTGGAGCATGCCAGCATCTACTGGAGCTTGTTGGTTGACCCTCGCCAGCGACTCCAAGAGCTCTTGGACGCTCCATCCTTGTTGTCGCCCACCATGATCACGGACGCCAAAGCCCTTTACGACTCCTATCACCGAGAAGGAGTCGGAAGCTCTGTGGTTGACAAGCGAGTTTCGCTTGAGATCCGTGTGATGAAGGATCGCCTGTCTTCACTGGGCGGTTCTTTGAGGTGGATGTCATCGGAGCGCCAACTGGCTGACGGTTTGACAAAAGAGTCGGCCAGAGCACTTCTTGCACAACGGCTACGTCACGGTCGTTTGAAGCTTGTTTGGGACCCCTCATACAAAGCTGCCAAGAAGAAGACAAAAGCTGAGCTCCAACAGAGTCTTGCTGAAAGCATCCATGTGGTACCACCACATGTGATCAATGAGGAACTTGAAAGCATCCATGTGGTACCACCACATGTGATCAATGAGGAACCCGAAAGCATCCATGTGGTACCACCACATGTGATCAATGAGGAACCCAACCTCCACGAGGAGCACCAGCAGCCCATCGACGAGAATCCTGCGGAGAATGACGTGAATGTCGATGAGCAGGTGTTTTGGAAAGAGATTTTTCGGAATTCCAAGGTTCCTGTGAATGTCATGTTTGCCAGGACCGACCGGAAGCTTGAGTATGTCTCCGACAGTCCGAGCCATGTCGGAAGCCGCCCGCTCGAGTCCTACCGCGGTCGTAAGACGAATTTCATGTTTTGGTTTTTGCTTTTGTTCATGGCCCCGCAGCTGGTCACGGCCGATTCGGCCAATGTGGAACCTGAAGCTGGAATGGATTGGTTTGGAACTGTTTTGTGCACCCTCCTTCTACTTTTTTTGAGCACAGCCTGCATGGTTGGTCGATGGAGCCATGATGCACACCACCGAGTACCACCCCAGGTCACTGAGGCTGCAGTCCAAAAGGATGAAGCGATCATCCCAGCTCGCCTTAGAGAAGAAGTCAAACGCCTGAAGCAGGAAGTCCTGCGCTGGAGTTCCAAAGCCGAGGAGTCCCGCCTTGCTGCTGTCGAAGCCACGACAGCGATGAATCTGGTTCTGAGAAACCAGAATGCTGCTGAGACCCTTGCACAGGAAGCCTCCCAGATCCTGAAGATCGCCCTGAGGCAGATGGATGAGCATGGAAATGAATGCCCCTTCTACAATGGCATGATCATCAGCCGGCATGGCGCCAGATGGCACACGACCTTGAACTGTTCAAGCCTGGCCGGAAGAGATGAAAGCCTGCAGCGGCGAGTAGATTTCTGCCGCCTTTGTAGTTTGAGGGTGATTCCACCTGACCTTGTCGATGATCGGTCAGGCTCATCTGTGCGGACCTTGGTCTACCAATGGCTGGACCGGTTCGAACAGCGGAACTGGGGTGATGACGAAGGACTCTCCCCCATGTAAAGTTCACGCTGTGCACTTGTGTTTCGGCAGTTCGAACTGTTTTCGACCTTTACTTACCATCGTTCCCTCTCAAGACTGGGAGGGCAGTTGCCTAGCAAAAGGCGCGGCCGCGGCGCTTCAGTGCGCCCTCTTGTTTTCGTGTTTGCGGACTTCGGGTGCCGCTGCTACCCTTTTTCGCATTCCCGGAAGAAAGGGAAGTGTATAGCTGTTTTGGGACAACGCAAGGAAGACCCCCCAAGAATCACTCCATGATCTTCAGGGGATTTATATAACAAAAAACGGCTCCACCTTGCCTTGCCTGGAGTAGAAGCCAACTGCAAGCAGCCCGATGAGATAGCCGGTGGATCGCACCCATGGCCTTTTACTATCGGCCGGTTGATTAGTAGAGGAACCCCCCCAATATGCATATATATATATATATTTATATACACACAGTATATATATGTATATGCTGTATATGCATCGACCCCCTCCATTTTTTCCAAAAAGGACATCATCGAGGAGTCCCACCGAGGGTGATGTGGGAGGGTCTCTTTCCACCGTGATGTGGGAGCCACGCATGACCTGTAGGGTTTGGTCCACCAGCGGGGACGGACTGCCGTTGGGTCAAGCAGTGGAGAGGAGCCTTGACCAGCGGATGTGGGCCAGCATGAAGAAAGCAAGTGCGATAAAGAATTCCACCTAGACTGTTTTGATGTATTTTTTTCTTCTGGGACTGCCCCCCCCCAAAAAAGCATCCTCGATGAGTTCAGTGATGGAAGGATGGACCCAGCATTGTCATGCTTCTCTCCAGGTGGATGGAGAACGAGATGCCGAAACTGGGCGCCCCTCGGTGCGCGCTGAAGCGACTCCGCAACTGGACGGACCGAAGGTATGGTCACTGGACGGACCGGGGCTGCGTGTGTGGCTGAAACCGGGTCGCCGAGGTGGAGCCAGATGACGAGGCTCGAGAAATCCTGGTGGAGGCCTTTTTCCTGCAAGGCCAGACAGAGATCCACAGACTGAGGTTGATTTGTAGGTGGACACACTCGCGTGAAGGCTTCGAAGAAATGGAGATAAATACAGGATCAGATATGGAATAAGGGAGGAGTTCTTGGAAGATGGATCATTTGGGATGCGTCAAAAGTTGCTGTTTGGCTTTGCTTCAAGGTATGGGTTTTGCTTTGTAGCGAGAATGACTGAAAACTGCTCGTAAACTTGAGAGCCTCAAAGTACTTGTACGTGATTCCTGGCAGAAGACCCAAGCAAATTGGAGCAGGCGGACTAGTGACTAGTGACTAGTGGGATCTTACCAAAGGGCCCACAGGCCCACACACTTGAATATTCCACAGGTCCATAGACTGAATCTATCTAAGGTGAGAGAAAGGGCATACCTTTAAAAAAGTAAATCTCTCTCTCTATACACCTAGCTAGCTAGTGTTACTTGGTATATAACGAGTAAGAAGCATGGACTATGACCGACATCACAACCGATGGATTCGCATGTGGTTTTAATGCTGCGAGGCCTTCGGAGAGGTGCGGCCAGCTGGCTCAGCTCCTTGAGGAGGGGATGTGCTTGGTGCGGATCGGGAAGGCAGAGAGGCTGAGATTCGGTGTTTTTGGTGGCAGATTTGACTGCTTCAGTACGGCAATCACATCAGCCTCAAAGCCGAAGGTCAACAGCTGGGCCCAGTTCGAATTTTCTGATCCTCGGGCTGGGTGGGGTCTTTCCAGAGCTATTCCAGAGCCATTGATGCCAAAAAGTAACTCACAGTGCTCTGCAAGTGGTCAAGGTCATTCTCTTTTGGGGGTCCCGGTACGTGATCTTTTCTTTGTCCAGCACGCATCCGCACGCCAAGCACTCTCCGGCCCAAGAGGGTGTTGTGATGGAAACACGTTGAATTCGTGTTGAGTGACTGAGAAAAGCCAGCAATTCTTGAGTTTGGTGGGCAAGATCTGTCTGAAGTGCAAGTTTCATCTCTAGTGTATGTTGAAGAACTTTCTTGAAAGCACGTGCAGAATCCTGGGAGCTTTCAGGGTCAGCGTCTGCTTTCAGCTTCCTGTGTAGACGCACTTCCACAAGTCTTGCGCTCCAATGAACGCCTAAGCTCACGACTTGTGGCTTAATGGTCAGGCTTCCTCTCTTGAATGGGTAGGACGTCCACAGGCCGGACGTATCGAGCTCCGACGTGCCGGTTTGTCCAGGAACGGCCCTTCCATGCGATTGCTGGCACTGCTTCTTGGACAGGGTGGAGATCCGATCCGAGTTCCAGTACCTCCGGTTCTCTGCTTCGTAGAAGATTCTGCGAGTTCAGGCTCGTTGCCTTTTTGGACCCTTGTATTTTGGACCAATCCTCCGCGCAAGGCACGCACAGCAGGTTTTTCTGCGCACACACACACGTCCCTCACACGCGTTTCTTCAGGGCGAAGATCGTGGGGACACCGGTGGCGCCACCAAGGTTGCGCGACCGCCTCCTACAAAGCGATGAGGTGGGACACCTAGGAGGGTGCGGTGGGTGCCCCTCTTTGCCAATCAAGGTGTTTTTTTGCAGACGCAGATGTTGTGGAACTTCAATTTTGCAGTTCGTTGGGACTTCAAGTCTTGTGTCTGCAACGTAGAAATTGAAGTTTCCAAGTTTCCAAGAATCGTCAGTGTGTTGCCAACAGACACTGTCTCACATATCTTCTGCCGCAAAGCGTTGCTAGCTGGCCTCAAAATTCCCTGCCGTTAGGCATACAGTTTCGTTCTTTGAGGCAAGCGACATGTCCACCGGGCTTCCGATCAAGATGTCATAAGCAGAGCTGGACAAGTTGTTGCAGAATCTTCAAGACTTGACTCTGAACTGTGGGTATGTGACATCTTCATTTCAACCACAGCTATACTTGGAAAGCTGTAAAAAATTGACCAGTTGCAGTCAGCTGACGGCTAAGTCACGCTAGGTGGACGATCTGAAGTATTGGTTGGGCCGGCCTCAGCTGGGACATCTTCGAAGGACGGACGGCTTTGCGATTCGCTTCGCGCTCAGATGAAACAGGTCTGGACCATCGGGACGAGGTCACCGTGGTCGAACGCAGATTCTCGAGTGGATTTGGAGCTCCCGGAAGCCACTCCACCCTCAGGAGCCAGCGCTTGGTGAAGAAGCTCCTGAAGCTGTCGACTTCGCCTCAAGAGGCGGAGGTCGGACCGACCGCAGCTCGAACGGATTCGGATGGTTAAGGCTAATTGGGCCAAAGAAGCGAGAAAGCGTGAGGCCAAGCGTTCGGGGGCGGGTGGCGAAACACCGCCAGTTGAGGCAGGATTTGGTGATACAATACTGCGGATTGGGTGCAGAGTCCTCCAGAGGAGCCGAAGTAGATGATTTGATGATGATCAAGACATGATATTAAAAACAGATTTAAAAAAACACTGTCAAAGAACTGAACGATCCTCCATCTTTGGGTTTTGCCTGAGAAATTCACATCCTGATCCCTTCCCACACAGACTCATTAGAGAGAGAGAGAGAGAGAGACAGAGAGAGACACAAACTCACTTCTGCACACGGGTGAAGCGTCGCTCCTTTAAAAGAATAAACGTGGGCTACGTGGAATTGGCTGGTGGAAGGGAGCGATTGGAGCCAGACACGTGGAATTGGCCATGAATCCATATGAATCCATCATGGCCATGTGTTGGCCATGAACATGACCCCTCCTGATGCACTGAAGCGATGCCATGAACAGTGATGCGAGCGAACAGCAGGACTGCTTGGAACGTTGCCTTGCAGAGGGCCTGGCAGCGGACAGGAGACGACGGACGTAACGTGGTGAGCCGCGGCGGGGAAGATGTCGCTCGACCTCGTTGTTCTCTCCGCCTGATTGGGAGGTTGCCATGTGCCCCATGTGCTCTTGTTAAATGCAGGGTGATGCCAGTAATTGCAGAAAAATGACCAAAACATTAAACATACCAAAACAATGCTTTAGGTATGCATACCGTATGCAGGATCTTTGTGGGAGTCTGGTGCTGGTTATGAAGAGTGCCCCCCCCCACTGATTTAAGAATAGGTCCATGTAACCCCTCTGTTTGATGCGCTTGCTCGATCCGCTGTTGGTGAAAGCGCCAATCAGATCTGATTTTTTGGGGTCGATGTGCCATCTATCAACCCATCGTGAAATCGACAGCAAGTGCCGAACTCCACTGACTCAAGCCCCTTTGGTGAAGAAATGGACTTGGACAGTTGTGCGAAACTCTGTTTGAGGACAACTTCCACCTTTCCGTTATCCTTTTCTGCTTCCTTTTCCACTTCCGGTCGTGCCACCCGGCCACCGTGGTCCATTTTTTCCTGCCTTTCACGGTGCCTGGCCGTGCTGTGGGCGCCAGGAGTTGCTTCTCGCAGCTGGCCGCGGCCTGGCTGTCGAACGGTGAACCATCCAAGGCAGCTCATTGGCTCGACCGTGTGGCCACCATAGGCGGAGGTGGAGGACGGGCCGGGAGAAGAGAGGTTTGTGTGCTCGGCAAAAACGCCCGCGGAAAAGGAGGAAGAGATTGCAGTCATGGATGAGCAGATTTGAAGCTTACTTGAACCTCATTTCACTTGAGCGACCAGTCGTTCTTCCAGCCCTCTTTAGGCAGAGAAAGCACTACACTGGCCATCAGCGACTGAGAAATCCAGACATCCATGTCCCAATGTCCGAAGGTAAGATCTTTGAGGATCTTTGATGTATAGAATGCAGAACACCGGAAGACATCTGACTAAATGAGCGAGCTCCGTTTTTTGGGGCTTTGCAAAGAGATCCAACCCCGCTATCCGAGCATTGATTGATCCATGCAGATTGTTGTCTACTCAGAGTGGGCGATTCCACTCGGGCCCCGCAGACACGGATGATGCAGACTCAGCAGCAGTCTTGGCCGAGGGCCTGAAGGCTGTCTTTTCGTGGGGCGAGCAGCAAGATTGCAATCTGGAGACCCATGGATAATTACCCAAAATTTCTGGGACAGGGAGGGGCGAGCACCTGAGACAGATTTGCTGTGTTCAGGGGGTAAGCTGCAGCGCAGCGTTGCACCAGTTTTGGACCTTTTTCACTCTCTTCAGATTGAGATTTGTATTGAGAAAATCCTGGATCTCTACCAGCTAGTAGGTTGGCCATTGCTACTAGGTTGGAGGCCAGTACTACTAGTAGCAAGGACGCTACTAGTAACAAGGGCATTACTACTAGTAACAAGTAGCAGCTAAATGCAGATTCAACTGGATATAAACAGCATCGGCTCTGGAGGCTGGTGCCGCGGAGGCGTCCTCGCAGGCCGGGAAAGCGCCAGGCGTGCGAGAAAGACAGGAAAATAACAGCAAAATCTCCTAAGTAGGGACACTTGCCTCCATGTGGGTTTCAAGGAGGCTGAACACCTAGGCTTCACTGACCTTGGCACTAATTAGGTGTTTCTTGATACCAAACACCCCCTCAACCGTTTGTCAATGTTCCTTCTTCCAAGATGTCTTCGTGGGTCTCCCTAATCCACATCCGCATATTGTCTCTGTGTGCAGGTCGACCACCTCCCTTCCTCAAGACACGCTGCCAACAACCCGGTTTGCTGTCCCCAACACTGGGCACTGGCAAGCCTCCTTCTTTGCGATGAGTTCTTGTTCGAGCAGTGTGGTCTCCAGGGTGTTTCATCTCCAAGAATCGACTCAGTACTGGAATCGATGCCTAAGGCACCAAACCCTTGAGATGTGGGCTCTGGCCTCTTTTTCTGCCAGCTTGGTATGCTTAGTGAACATCACTTTTCCGAGGCCTCTCAGACGGTGGTGCGCCTGGCACAAAGTGGTGCAGCCACAGAGGAGGGGGGTGGTCGACACAGCCGATCAATGCCGATCACTTTTTAGTGTATGGTGATTTCCAAATGATAGAAACGTTATCCAATACCTATTTAGTCGGGATCTACTTTTCTATCTATATATTTGGGGTTCTAAAAGAAGGTGATGTGACGGCCGAGAAAAATAAAACAAAGAAAGACAGACCCAAGCACACCAGCACCAAGGGAGGCAACCAGAAAACAACCTTCGGACGACTTTTTGGGGAACAAATCTGTCACAAAAAGCGTCACACAGCTGCTTTGCAATTAAATCAAGCATTTCCTTGGCATTCAGGAGCAGAGAGAGGGCCGCAGAGAGCATGTCCAGGCTTTGTTTCTTTCAGCGTGCCCACCCCTATCGTGTCTAAATTGGTTCCCTTAGCCTCATAGTTTTCAGATGCCCGCAAACGACATGGCTATCCCAAAACGATCAAGACCCTTTCACGAGCGACGGTGCTCTATCTACACCTCGGTTGAGGATCTTTGGAACGATCACTCACAAGATACCTCTGACATAAGTGCCAGAACAAATGGCAACCAAGAAGACTCAGGTATAGTATAGACCACAATGTATAACTTTCCATACGACCCAAGCAACCAGCAACATGAATTAGATAATCTACACCTTGGATGGTTGATGGAGAAACAAAAGGGGCTGCATGCCTGCTCCAACGTCCAATAAATCTGATCGTTCTTCAGACAAACAAAGCATGAGATGTTTGACAGGGTCCGGGTGACAGCAAGATCAAACATATGGGGAGCTAACAAACGGACCCTACAGTTTTGCTTACCAGGCTTAGCAAGCTTCAGAGATCGAATGAAAACAGCATCACTTGTGTTTCGCTGCGCCACACAACTTGGGCCCGACTGTCAGCATATGCTGCTGTTCTTGCGTTTGTTTGCTGATGTTTGGTGTGTTGTCTGTGTTCTGACCAAACAAAAAAATAGAAGCTTTGGGCCTCTCCTCCTTTCTCAGGAACACCTATGAACACCCACAGAAGTTTTGATTCTTGAAGCATTCTCTAAGTGGGTCATAGCCGTCATCAACCAATATGTTTTTCCCAATTTGTCCCAGCTGTTTTCGTCTCGTTGTCCAGGAAAAGACACCTCCCCCGACCCTTCCCAGATGAACACTTCGAACCTCCAAGTCGAATCTCTCCAAAGCAACGCGTGATTCCACTTCTCACGTTCGCCCTGGATCGTACGTGGCGAACCCAACACCGATCCAGGATCCACCAATTCTGCCCTCGCCGTGCCTCTTGAGGCCTCTCAGGAGCTAATGGAGGCCTTGGCATCGCGGAAGGCTGTCACCCGCGAGGCCTTCGAAGCGCTGATGGCGCAGCTGGCCACCGCCGGACAGGCGGAGGCGGGGGGGCCAAGTGGCGAGGGAGGTGAGAGAAAAGATTCAGAAGACATGCGAGGGAGGGGTGGGTGGGGGTCGAGCGAGTGGCGGTGAGGGAGGGGGAGGTGGGAAGCCAGCCTTTCTGGGCAGGAAGCCAGCAGTTGGTTCCAGCGGATGATTGCCAACGGCTTCGAGCCAGGCGGGTGGGAGGCTGGGGTGAAGGATGTCAGACCTCGTGTCTTCCACATGGTCTTCCATGTGCTTTTCCAAAGCAGACAGTCTTGACTTCTTCATGTCTTTCTCATGTGTTTTGACTTTTCAATCCACCACACCATGGTAGGTGGCCCGGCAGTGCAAGCAGTCGAGGTGTGAAGTCCTGTTGCGCTGTGGTGGATGCCTGGGCTCAACGAGACCCTGAGAAGGCACAAGAGATCTTGGAACAATTCGAGGCGTGGAGGTTCCAAAAAGATCGACATCAAACATGGTTTCTTCCACCTTCCAAGTCCGGTGGTTTTTGGACACTCCGAATAAGCTCTTTACAAGGCTATTTATAGACACCTCTTGGTGTCGGTCCTGGTTATTTATGTTTGTCTTTGAAAGCCAGCAGGTCTGCTGAACATCGGCCACCAGACTGGAGATCTTTGGTCTATGTTGGCCTTCCGAATCTGCACTTCCCCACTCTTCACAGGCATTACGACTAGTAACAAGAAGCTACTAGGGGCTCCTGGCATCGCTACTAGGAG